>JAQJVL010003461.1:0-60709 GCA_035578905.1 Stictocephala bisonia | reverse complement strand
ATACACTTACATGGCCTGATCATGTATCTTTGACATGTAACTTAATAGGGTTTTTGCTGGTATTCACACTCTTAAGAGATATTATAATTGTTTACCTTTAGATGTTAAGATTATGCTAGTGAAAACTCTTGTATTTCTCCACTTTGACTACTGCGACACTGTCATCAATGACATGCCCATCCATCTTTCTGATAAACTTCAAAGAGCGCAGAACTACTGTCTACGTTATATTTTCAATCTCCGTCGAGATGAACATATCACTCCTTACTTCAGATGGCTAAATTTACTAAAGTTACTTGAGTACAGAAAAGTCAAAATGTTATCTTTACTGTACAATGTTCTTCAATACAAAAATCCTTCTTATTTAGCTTCAAATTTTGTGTTTAACTTCAGCATAAGTAATCGGGACACGCGTCAGGGTTCTTCAATGTTAACTATTCCAGCTCATCGAACAGCACTTTACAATAGATCTTTTACTGTCACTATCTGCAGATTGTGGAATAAACTTGATCCTTCAACTCGAAATATTGATAGTCGAGCTCGGTTTGTTGCGGCACTAAGGGGTTGTTGTCGGCGGATTCGTGGGGGTTGTAGGCCTTGGCCGTGCTGTCAATGTTGGACTGGGTGTATGTGTGATGTGTGATTATTGTGATCAGTTCATGGAATAATTTTTATTTATTATTATTTTATTTATTTATTACTTTTTTATTTGTTTATTTATTTATTTTGTATTTATTTTTTATTTGTTTATTTATTTTTTTTCTCACGTAAGTAATAGTTTTTGTTTTCTTCTTTGTTTTATGTTCTTTCACGCTTTATGCTTAATTTGTTTAGTTTTAATTATCTTAAAACTCTAATTTTTTATTGTTGTTTAACTTGTAAATAATGTGCTCAGCAGCAGTGAACACGAATGAACTCTTTTATATACTCATTGTTCTTATGTTTTAATTTTTCTTTAAGAGGTTAAATGTAAGAGAGGACCTAATGGTCCTAACTTTGCCTCACAAAATAAAACTTTTTTCATTTCATTTCATTCATTTCATTTCATTTCAAATCATTTCAAATCAACTTACTCCGTGATCCGTTGAATCAGAAGGTCGAGAAACTTTGTAGATAGTTCGCATGCATTAAAGTCCTTATTTTTCTCATTTGTACGATAAAAACTCCAGGATGGCTCTGTTGTTTTGTACCCTTATATTGGTTATCAAATTTACATGATATAAAATGTTCAAAAAGGTTTTTGAGATGTTTATACTACAAAACGTTTGGAAAATATACTAATGCCATACCGTACGCAGATCTATTGAATAGTTTTGTTTGGAATGATATTCTTTCTAAAGGGGACAAGGTCAGTATGTTGATGTATCTTCATAAGCATACTGTAGGAGTGCTCGTAGTTACATAGTACTTGGAGTGCTCCTTGTAGTTGGAGTGCTCGATAACATAATCTTACTGTCTCAGATTCACTTTGCTGTACCTCGATCAGGTTCACATGCTGCTTGCTGGTTTTCCCCACACTTTTCTAAGACAAACCTGGGATCCCATAAATAACTTTGATTTTGATAACAACTTTTTTAATCTCCTAATAATTTAAAAATCTTTTCAGTTGAAGTTTTTGAAGTTTAATATTCTTACCTTGTCTGTCAAGAATCTTAAAGGTTTGTTACCTGTATCATTCATATTTTTTGTTCACTTTAGCCTACAATTATCAAATATTTAGCTGCTTAGAGTCTATTCCATATCAAGAATGTATAGGCCTATGTATTTTTCTTGTGTGATATTAATATATCATGCATGTTGTTGTATACGTTACTCGTATATATTTATTATTATTATTATTAGTGTTCTTGGTAATTCATATTTTTATCATTCTTATTATTACTGTTGTTATTTATACATTATGATTTTACAGTTATCAGATTTGTTTAAAATTTGTATAAAATATTGTAATGAAGAAGTTTATTTCTCACTTTCAATATTATTTAGTAGTGCCATTGTTATTGTTTTCTGCTAATGTCAGCCTGAAAGTTACTTGAATAATTTGGACTGTAGAATTTTTACTCAAATTTAAAGCTGGTGAACTACTTTTTTAGAGCATGTTACATTTTGTTTCATATTTTAATGCTACATTGTAATTGAATTTGTATCTGCTGTATAGTATAATTAAATAAATAAATAACCTGTTTAATATAAGAAAATTAATGAAGTTATTAAAGAACTGGAAAATATTATAAAGTAAAGAGATATAACATAATAAAGAACAACATTAAAATGATTAAATAAACATTCTTAGTGGAGGCAGACCGTCACCTGCATTGCTACTTCATTTTTATGTCACCTGTAAGGTGGACCTTCAGGCGGGCCGACTGCTTGGCTCTCTCTGCGGCCCAGAGGGAGCTGCCAACTACACCCCCATTCCTTCCTGTGGCTACTGCACTATCCTCCAGGCCGAAAACTTCTGCATGCATGTGACATATATCTTTGTTATTTCTTCCTCCGCCTTCCTGCCTAATCGAGTGGCTTTGTGACTGTTAGTGTTGAATTTTTGGAAGACATTTTTGTAACTCAAGATATCCTTTCCGTTAGGAGGAATCAGAGACTGAATTAAGATTTAGGCCTACTTTATTTAGTTTAATATTTGTTGTTGCCTGTGTTTTTTACGTAACGGGATTCTTGGGAATTTGTTCTCTTATTTTTCCTTTAGGAGCCACCCTGCGTAGCCAGCTAACTTTGGTGTAATTTGCAACTTACCCAAATAAATTTTGTAATTTTCTTTTTGTTTTAAATTTGGCTAACAGCGGAACTGTAATCTCAGGGACCCGGTCAAAAAGCTGCTATTTTACACCTTTTTAAATTTATATCCTGTTACTAGAAGGATAGTTTTTGTAGTCTTATTTACCAAATGATACCTTCAACTTGCTCATGTGTTATTTAGTAGGACTTATTTATGCTTACTAAAATGGTTATTTAAAGAAAATATTTACTTTTGTTTTGGATACTTAGTTTCTTGTAATAACAAGATTTCTTCCCTTATTTGCTATATGGTAATTGGTACTTTCTGTATTTATCGTGTATGGCTTACTAAACAGTTTCTTGTAGAACTGTTTGATATTTGGTTCACATAATTTGTCCTTCAATGTCTTCGGTGGTTTATTGTATTTGATAGATGAGGTTTTTGTAGATATATTTATTAAATAGACTGGTTTTGTTGTAGTTGCTAGTTGCTGGTTTCTTTCATTTATCATGTGGTACTTTATACCTACAGTAGTCTATTCACTATTATTATCTATTTTTGGTGCTTAGGTAGCCTACTAGAGATTGTGACGTGTTTTTACAACCTGTTTTCAAAAGCACAATTACGCTGGATGTAGTCAATAATCAATCATGTAATTGTCTAATGTGTTGAATCAGTGATCCAGCAATCGTGGAATTCCTGAACACAGGCTGTGTAACCGACAATTTCTATTGATTCATACTATTTACAGTACGTTCGAGTGATGTGATGACACTCGCACTGTTCTGAAATTAGTGAAGTTATGTATTATGTAAGTAAAGCCTTATATTTAATAATTATTTAATTTATTCAATACAATCTAAATGCAGGACGCTTTTTAAAATGAATGCGGCAAGTTTATTGTTACTATTCTAAGAGACAGAATAATTTAAACGTCCATTTCTCAGAGATACATTTTAAAGTAATTTAAAGATATACTGTATAGGCCTACAATATATAGGCCTCTGTTGATAAAGACAGCCATACATCTTCTACTTGTGTTCTAAAGTTAAACTCAAAACAATTGATAAGTTTATTAAATTTGCCCACCAATCTACCCAATTTTGTATATGTATCTTTGAATTTTGTCACCTAAACAAAATTAATCCGTAATAGGAAATCTCAAAATATCCGAAGAGAGAAATACATTTCATAACGTTCATATAGGCTTATTCAAACCTTATCACCAATATAATGTCCAGTTATCCAAAAATGGTTAGACCTAAACGAATAATGGATTTTACATTAAGCGAAAATGTTTTAGTGATCCATCTAACTTTAACTTCAATAAATATGTTACTTATTCTAGTCATATCAGTTACGTCTATATTTCAACAAGTGTTCAGATGTAGGTAGGCTACGTGAGAGCTGTCTCATGTAACCTTGTCACTTCAGTAGAAGAGTGTCATTTATTGTAGTTCTATCAGTTACACCTGTGTTTCTACAGTAGTACAGATGTCTGTGGGAGCTGCCTCATGTAACCTTGTCACTTCAGTAGAAGATTGTCATTTACTGCAGTTCTATCAGTTACACCTGTGTTTTTCAGTTGTTCAGATGAATGTGGGGGCTGCATCATGTAATCTTGTCACTTCAGTAGAAGAGTGTAAGTTCTATCAGTTACACCTGTGTTTCTACAGTAGTACAGATGAATGTGGGAACTGCATCATGTAACCTTGTCACTTCAGTGGAAGAGTGTCATTTATTGAAGTTCTATCAGTTACACCTGTGTTTCTACAGTAGTAGCCTACAGATGAATGTGGAAGCTGCATCATGTAACCTTGTCACTTCAGTGGAAGAGTGTCATTTATTGAAGTTCTATCAGTTACACCTGTGTTTCTACAGGTGTCCAGATGAAGGTACGTAAGAGCTCTCTCATGTAACCTTGTCACTGCGATTGACTCTTGATTAAAAATGTATTTGATGCTTTTGGAAAAGGTCAATTTGCTGAAGCCACATTTTGTGATGAGTAAAGCATTTGATTCTGTTGACCACATAATTCTGGTGAATAAACCTCATTGGGTAAGGGAGATGAATCACCAAAGGCAATGGTCACTGAACGTGTGGTGTGGCATAGGCCTACTCGATGGGTGAAAAATTTGGTCCTAACATTTTTATGGACATTTAACAGGGGAATTGTACAACAACTTCCTAAACAATGAATATTTAGTTTTACATAACGATATTCCCGTAGATAGACAGTGACAAATGTGGTTCATGCATTACAACCGTGACGTAAGATTCACTCTCACTGCTATGTTTGTAGAACATTGGATTGGGAGAGGGAGTCCACTACCCTGGCCGGCGAGATCTCCAGATCTTACTTGCATAGGCTTACCCGTGGGCTATATAATCAAGGATATTGTTTATCAATATGCTCCAACATCAAAAGAGAATATGAAAGATAGAATAAGAGAAGCATGTGCACAAATAAGTAAGGAAGAAGTAACTCATGCTATTGAAGTTTTCCCTACAAAGATTAAAAAGTGTATTGAAGTAGGTGGCGGACTCTTTGAGTACCTATTACAGTGAAGAGGACAAATGAATCAGCTTGCTTAGTTAAACCAGATCGTAACAAAAAATTTAAAGGTTTTTAGTCACAATTTTGTTATTATTCAAGATAGACCTATTCTTTTAAATTTAACAGTTTTTCAGTTTTTTACGCACTTTTATTTGGTATGCAACAAGCCTGGTCTTCCTATTTAAGATTTTTGACTTCTGGGATTTTCAAAATTGTCAAAAATAAAACAAAATGGATATAGTATTGTAAAGTTGAACCATATTGGATATCATTTAAAAGAGAATTTTCTTAGAAATTCAGAACTAGTTTTTGATTTCATATTAAGATTAAGCTGTGCATTTAGCGATGAAAACAAAAATTTGCTATTTTTTACATACTTTTGGCCGTCATTTTGATACGGATAAATAAAACTTAAATCTAATTACACCAAAACACTCAGAGCGTTAAAACATTTGATATGATATGGACACATGCTGTATGTTTGCATTAAAATATTTTAAGGTTCGAACCCTGGACCCTTAAATACATATACTGGAAGGATAACAATAATGAAAATATTTTTATTTGATTCTACGCATATGGTTTTTGGGGGGAAAACTTTACAGCAATGTTCTTGGTCAAATGGTTTGCCCACAATGCGTTGAGACACCTTTCGTGAGACACACCCTGTATATAGGCCTACAGTTTTAATTCATGTAAAAACTAATGTGCACAAAATACTTAGGCATGTTACCTATGACATTCTCCTGCAACAAGAAATAAAAAACCATTTCTTGGACTGAAAATGTATAATAAATTACCACAAAATTTAATAAAGGAACCTTTGGATAGATTCAAAATTAAATTGTTCAGCTAGTTATTGGCAACCCAGTCCCCAATGCATTCTCTTAAGTGAATTCTTTGATCATAGTATAGTTGTGGATATATAGTTTTAAGTTCCTTGATTATTTGTATATTTATTTATTTGATTATTTTAGGTCTACTTGTTTCAATAATGTACACTTCTATTATATAACTAGAGTTTTGCTTTTTTTATTGTAATTTTTATTTTTTTAATTGAAATACATTGCCATTAGGCTATTTACATAAAAATTGTTTGTTTATAGAAATTTTAGGTGTACATAGGTGTTAATGTAATTTTATACTGTAAAACTGGTGTATTTGTTAGTGTTTAAAATTAATTGATTGTTATTTAAATATTGAAATGTTTTTATCTGTATGATATGCTCAACTGTATCGTTATATAGTTTAGCCAATAATTAGTTGGTAAGTTGACGTTGTCTATTGCTCATGTTTGTTGCTTAATGACAATAAAATGTTATTTATTTATCTCTGATAGGCTTATAGCATTAGTGCCCCTAAGATGCATTGTAAGAAAGTTTTTTAAGATCCAATTAATTGAAAAAAGTTATTTGTTATGAATACTGTATCATTTATTATGGGCCCAAAATGTCAATTAATGGCCAGAGGTTGCTTTAGGGTTTTTTTAAATTCAAATCTTCAAAAAATGACATTAAAGTTTAATATTTAACTGTGAAAATTTAAAAAACGGCCTATGAAAATTTTTTTTACCAAAAAACGTCTGGTGCATAGACCGGTCTTGCCTGTCCGTGACATCTATGTGTTAGCCCCTCGCTGGTGCATAGCCAGGACTTGCTGTCACGGGGACACTTATGGTTAAAGACCATCGGTGGTGCATGACCAGGACTTCCCCTGTCACTAACTCTATGTGTTGGGCCAAGTGGGTGACTAGACAGGCTTCGCCTGTCCGTGAACTCTATGTTTTAGGCCAACGTGTGGTGCATAGACCGGGATTTTCCCCTGTACGGACACTTATGTGTTAGCCCATGCCCTGGGGCACAGACCAGGACTTGCCTGTCAGTGACATTATGTGTTAGGCCAAAACGAAAGGGCACTAGCCCGGGGGACTTCCCCTGTCAGTGACACTCTTGATTAGGCAACGTGTGGTGCACTAGACCAGGTCTTGCTGTCACGTGACATCTATTTTAGGCAACGTGTGGTGCAAAAGACAGGTTTCGCCTGTGCGTGAATCTATTTTGGGCCCAACGTGTGGTGCATGCCAGGCTTCGTGTCACGGACATATGTTTAGGCCAAAACGTGTGGTGCAAAACCAGGACTTCCCCCTGTCAGGGGCCTCTATGTTTAGGAAGGGGGGGGGGGGGGGGTGCATAGACCGGGTTTCCCCCGTGTGAACTTTAGTGTTATCCCCAAACGTAAATTCTTATTCGGAATCGATCGGAAATAAAAAGGGAACCCATTTTTTTTGGTCTTTTTAATTTTTTGTGGATCAAAAACTGCCTCCAGGGCCCGAGGTCGAAGCCTTTTGGTTTTAATCTATAAGAACAATGTTATTATCGAACCGGCTATAAATATGGTACCCAAATTAAACGTTTTTTTTAAATTTAAATTTTTTTGACAAAAAAAATTGTTTTGTCAATAATGGATTTGTGCGTTGGAATGTTTTGCGAATTTTGATTAGTTTTATAGACAAAGTTTTACAAAGTATTAATTTTAAAGTTTTTTTTTTCAAACCATGTTTTGTATTCAAATATCAAATCCAATACGAATATTTGACCCCTTTATAAAATTTTTGGTAATAATAAAAAAAAAAATTGATTTGCAAATCAATTGTTCTTAGGGGGTTTAAAAATACATACCCCGACAGTTTCCCGACAGATCTGCAGACTTTAAGAGTATAAAGTTTTAAAAAGCTTGTAGTAGGCTACCTTAAAATAAAAATCTAGAGTTTAGGATGCGATTTTTAAAACTATTCAAAATAATTATATGCCTAATTCAGTTTTGATTGAGAAAAAGCTCTCTCAAAGTTTTTCATTTGGTTTTTCCCCCTAAAAATAACTACCAATTTTAACGAAATCCTTTCCTTCTAAGCTTAAAAGAACAAATTTTTTTCAAGAAAAATTTGACATTTAGAAGGTTTAAAAGAGTATGGGCCCTAAACTTTTCTAAGATTAGTTTTGAAAATTTTTTAATTTTCCCCAGGAGTTGGAATGCCATTTGTCCACAAGTACAAAAGCCCCCCCCAGTAGGGGTTTGTTGCTGTAAGGAGTCGCCGGCCCGCGATTGGACGCCCGATTATCCGATCCCCATTCCCTTCGGGCGTGTTCGCGCGCTGTTGCATACGGAAACCTCCCCCCACTCCCCATTCCATACCCCATTCAAAACAATAACAAATCCCCTCCGTACAGGGGGCCCTTTTGTCAGCAAAAAACTATGAAAATTTTAGTGCGAAAACTGTAAAATGCTTGTTTTTTGAACTAATTTTCGGAATAATCCTTTCATTTATCAACGAAAAAATGCCCAAAGAACTGTAAGAAAAAAAAAGGAAAAAGGATGATTGAAAGCGATATGAAAATTTATTTAAAAATAGGTTCATTGTTGATTAAAATTTTTGGGCCCCGAATTTTTTAAAAAAATGTGTCTTTTGAAATAATGATAAAGTTTAAAAAACATTGAAATGCTCTAAAATGGGAAATAGGCATTATAATTTTTTTTTTAAGATTTTAACTCTTATAGTTTTTTAAAAATAAAACACAATTACGGATGATGTAGGCCCTAATCATTCCGAGTTTAAATTAATCTTTTGCCATCCCAAATTTCCCGACCCAAACATTTCCGCGAATGAAAAAAAGAAAGAAACAGTTAAAAATTTTCCCGTAAAAAATATGGCCCTAATTAATTCCCAAAAGAAAATGAGTTAAAAATTTCCCAAAGGTCTCGGAGTGGGGGGGGGATGGGGTGTGATACCTGTGGTCATAGCGTTGGGGAAAGTTCACTGTGAGTAATACCCTTACTATAAACCCTGTATGAAAATAAAAATAATAGCCTATATTAGTGACCGAAAATAATTGTATGTCCACGTCGCACATCTTACAAATACTAGAATACATAATTTATTAGTAATATGACTACTTAATATTTAATTTACCCTTAATAATACTGAATTTACAAATAAAAATAATTGGGGTAGAAAAGCGTAAAAGTGTGCCGATGTAAGGCTTTGCTGAATCCAGCTATCATAAATTTGATCTCCCATAAGAAACAAAGAAATCTTTGTTGAAGGGCCTACCTCGTATTATACTTAGCCGGCAAAAGGCTACATTTATTAAAAATACAACAATAATATATTATAATCATTATTACCATGCCAAAACATGACATGCTTAATCACATTTAAAAAAGTAATTATAAATAAATTAAAATGTTGGCCAACCCTTCAGATATGGATTATATAGACCTTCAAAATGAAATAAGTTATTTAGCAAAGTGTTATGACAACAAATAATTAGGAGATATGGCATGACATTTTAACAAACGTTTCATCGAAAAATCAAGCAAGGGAGGTTAGTAGCTAAAGCAGAGGTTTAAGTAAAATTTGGAACAAAATGGTCTTATTTATTAAACTTGCTTTAATATTTAAAATGTCTACTTGGTATCAGACTACCTACTGTCGGGCGCAGAAAACTATGTGTACTCGAGTTTGAAGGTTGTTTGATAAGAAACTAAGAGACCTATGAAAACCCTAACTAAGCACTGTTTTTTCTCGTTTAAGTGTACGTTGACACATGAATTTTTAAATTTTATTATAAAATTCAAATATTTTTCTTATTGCAAAAAAATATCGTAATTTTAATAGTGTTTCTAATGCACATTAAATTTACAAAGTTAGTACTCAAAAGTCCGTTAATTATTTATCGCATTTATAGTTTAATACCTGGTGATGTGAAGGTTTTATATTAGTTTTATACATTTTTGCAATTTTAACTTTTCAAGGAAAAAGTTATTATCAATTCCTGTATTGTTACGATATATTATTATTTTACAGTATGCATGAATAAACACAGTGATTTTATTATGAAATAAATTTAAAGTGTAGGCCTATAAGGATCGCAACAAAGACCAAGTACCGTAGTTAATGTTAGGAACTCTTGAAGCCAGAAAGAACCATTTTTCATATTCATTTGATAATAACTTTTTTCTTGAAAAGTTAAAATAACAAAATGTTTTATAAAAACTTATAGAAAACCTTGACATCAACCAGGTAGTAAATTAGGCCTATAAATGCGATAAATTAAAAGTTTGAGTACTAACTTTGTAAATTTGATGTACAGTGGAAACTAGTCAAATTTCCAGCACTTTTTGTTCCAACTAGTATAACATTATTTAAACTTACATTAAGATTCAAATACTCACGCGTCATAACGTACGCTTAAATGAGAAAAGTAGTGGTGTTCATAGGTCTCATAGTTTATTAGTAAACAACCTGCAAACTCCAGTGCACATAATTTCTGTGCCGACAGTATACCTGTGTTAGGGGAGCGCAGTCGGACGGCAATGAAGGGGTTAGTCTGGCTACCTGGAAAAGTGGGGCTATTAGGATTATTTAAAATTTAAAAAATTTTGAGCTGGAAATTTTGAGATAGCCCTAATAATACATCGTCCCTTATACATTGTTTGGCCAAATTTTTTCAATTGTATATTTTGTGTTTTATGCCCAATTAATGTGTTAGATTCCATTAAAATAAGGATTGGAAAGGGGCCCTATAAATTAAGTCTAGTGAGACAGCAGGATTTAGGTAACCCCTGAAGAAAAAGGGAGTTAAGTAACCTAAAGACAACGGGAGTTAAGTAACATGGACACAGGATTTAAGTAACCCCTAAAGAAAAAGGGATTAAAAAGAAAAATGAAGAAACGGGAGTTAAGTAACCCCGGGAAGAAACGGATTAAGTAAACGAAGAAAAAGGGAGTTAAGAAAACCCCCAAAAGACAACAGGAGTTAAGTAACACCTGAAGACAAAGGAGTTAAGTAACACCTGAAAAAAACAGGATTAAGTAAAACCTGAAGAAAAGGGAGTTAAGTAACCCCTGAAACAAAGGAAAAGTAACCCCTGAAGAAAACAGGATTAAGTAAACTAAAGACGTTAGGAGTTACGTAAACTTAAGAAACAGGATTTAAAGAAAACCCCTAAAGACAACGGGATTTTAAGAAAACACCTGAAGACGAAGGATTAAGTAAAAAACGAAGAGTTAGGAGTTAAGAAAACCTGAAGAAACGGAGTTAAGTAACACCTGAAGACAACAGGAGTTAAGTAAACCCCTGAAGAGTGAGGAGTTAAGAAAACCCCTGAAGCAACAGGATTTAAAGTAAATGAAGACAAAGGGTTAAGTAACCCCTGAAGCAACGGGAGTTAAGTAACCCTGAAGAAAAAGGGGTTAAGAACCCCGAAGACAAAGGGTTAAGTAACCCCTGAAGACGTTAGGAGTTAAGTAAACCTGAAGAGACAGGAGTTAAGTAAACCTGAAGACGTTGGATTTAAAGTAAACCTGAAGAAAACGGGAGTTAAAAAACACCTGAAGACAAACAGGAGTTAAGTAACCCCAAAGACAACCAGGAGTTAAGTAACACTGAAGACGTGAGGGGTTAAGAAACCCCTGAAGACGACGGGTAAGTAACACCTGAAGATTTTAGGAGTTAAAGTAACCCCTGAAGACAACAGGAGTTAAAAAAAATGAAGACAACAGGAGTTAAGTAACCCCTGAAGAAACGGATTTTAAGTAACCCCTAAAGAAACGGGAGTTAAGAAACCCACAAGAAACAGGATTAAGTAACACCAAAAGACAAAGGAGTTAAAAAAACCCTAAAGACAACAGGATTAAGTAACATGAGAAAAACGGGGTTTTAAGTAAACCTGAAGACAAAGGGTTAGAAACACCAAAGCAACAGGAGTTAAGTAAACCTAAAGGAAACAGGATTTAAGTAACACCGAGACAACGGGGGTTTTAAGTAAACCTGAAAAAAACAGGATTAAGTAACACTGAAGGGGACAACGGATTTTAATTCCCCTGAAGCAAAAGGATTAAGTAACCCCCGAAGAAAAGGATTTAAAAGAAACACCTGAAAAAAACAGATTTAAAGTAACACCGAAGACAACGGATTAAGAAACCCCTAAAGACAACAGGAGTTAAGTAAACCTAAAGACAAAGGGTTAAGAAAACCCCTGAAGACAACGGGAGAAAAGTAACCCCTGAAGACAACAGGAGTTAAGTAACCCCTGAAGAAAACAGGATTTAAAGTAACACCTAAAGAAAACAGGAGTTAAAGTAACCCTAAAGAAAAACGGGAGTTAAGAAAACCCCTGAAGACAACAGGAGTTAAGTAAAACCCGAAGAAAAGGAGTTAAGTAACCCTGAAGCCCAAGGATTTTAAGTAACCCCTGAGAAACAGGAGTTAAGTAACACCTGAGACAACAGGATTAAGTAACCCCTGAAGACAACAGGAGTTAAGTAACCCCTGAGAAAACAGGAGTTAAGAAACATGAAGAAAAAGGGATTTTAAAAGTAACACCTAGAAAAGGATTAAGTAACCCCTGAGACAAAGGATTTAAAAGTAACCCCTGAAGACAACAGGAGTTAAGAAACCCCTGAGAAACAGGATTTAAGAAACCCCGAAAACAGGTTAAGAAAACCCCTGAAGAAAGGAGTTAATAAACCCTGAAAAAAACAGGGTTAAGTAACCCCCGAAGACAAAGGATTAAAGTAACCCCTGAGAAAACAGGAGTTAAAAACATGAAGACAAAAGAGTTAAGTAACATGAAGAAAACAGGAGTTAAGAAAAACCCTGAAGACAAAGGAGTTAAGTAACCCCTGAGACAAAGGAGTTAAGAACCCCTGAAAAACAGGGGTTAAGTAACCCTGAAGAAAACAAAAGTTAAGTAACACCTGAGAAACAGGAGTTAAGTAAACCTGAAGAAACGGGAGTTAAGAACCGAAGACAACAGGAGTTAAGTAACACTGAAACAAAGGATTTTAAGTACCCTAAAACAAAGGAGTTAAGTAACATGAAGAAACAGGATTTAAAGTACCCCCCGAAGACAACAGGGAAAGTAACAAAAGAAAAAGGATTTAAAATAACACTAAAGAAAAAAGGGGGTTAAGAAAACCCCTGAAGACAACGGGAGTTAAAGAAACGAAAAAAAGGGTTAAGTAACCCCTAAAAGACAAAGGATTTAAAATTTAAACCCCCAAAGAAAAAGGAGTTAAGAAATGAAGACAACAGGGTTAGTAACCCCTGAAAACAAAGGAGTTAAGTAACACTGAAGCAAAGGAGTTAATAACCCCCGAAGACAACGGGGAGTTAAGTAACACCCAAAGACAACGGGTTAAGTAACACTGAGACAACAGGAGTTAAGAAAACCCCTGAAGACAAAGGGTTAAGTAACCCCTGAAAACGGGGTTTAAAAGTAACCCTGAGACAACGGGAGTTAAGAAAACCCCTAAAGGGAAAAAAGGGGGTTAAGTAACACCTGAGAAAACAGGATTAAAGTAACCCCTGAGAAACAGATTAATAACACTGAAGAAAAGGGTTAAGAAACATGAAGCAAAGGGTTAAGTAACCCCGAAGAAACAGGAGTTTAATAACACCTAGACAACGAGTTAAGAAACCCCTGAAACAACAGGAGTTAAGTAACATGAAAAAAAGATTAAGAACCCCTGAAGAAAAACAGGATTTAAAGGGAACCCCTAAAGAAAAACCAGGAGTTAAGAAACACCGAAACAACAGGAGTTAAGTAACCCCGAAGAAACAGAAGTTAAGATCACCTGAAGAAACGGTAAGTAAACCCTGAAAAAACAACAGGAGTTAAGTAACCCCCGAAGAAACAGGATTAAAGTAAACTGAAGACAACAGGGTTAAGTAAAAAAGACAACGGAGTTAATAACCTGAAACAAAGGAGTTAAGTAACCCCCGAAGAAAAGGAGAAAGTAACACCAAGACAACGGGGTTTAAGAAAACCCCTGAAGACAACAGGGTTAGTAACACCTGAAGAAAAAGGGAGTTAAGTAAACCTAAGACAACGGGATTAAGAAACCCCTGAAGACAACAGGGTTAAGAACACCCGAGAAACAGGGTTAAGTAACACTGAAGAAAAGGATTAAGAAAACCCTGAAGAAAAAGGAGTTAAGTAAAGAAGAAACAGGAGTTAAGAAAACCCCCAAAAACGGGAGTTAAGTAACACCTGAAGAAAAGGAGTTAAGTAACATGAAGACAACAGGGGTTAATAAAATAAAACGACAGGGTAAGAACCCCGAAGACGACAGGATTTGGGCCCTAAGTAACCCCCAAGGCAGGAGTTAAGTAAACGGAAGCAACAGGAGTTAATAACACCTGAAGCCCAAAGGAGTTAGGAAAAGAAACCCCCGAAGACGACAGGATTTGGGGTAAGTAACCCCCGAAACGACGGGGAGTTGGGGCCAAAGTAAACCGAAGCAACAGGAGTTAAGAAAAAACCCCTGAAGAAACAGGAGTTAAGTAACACCTGAAGAAAAGGGTTAGAAAACCCCTAAAGACAAACAGGAGTTAATAACATGAAAAAGGGTTGGCCCAAAGAAACACCAAGAAAAGGATTAAGAAACCCCGAAGCAACGGGGTTTAAAGAAACCCTGAAGAAAACAGGGTTAGGAAAAACCCCCAAAAGAGACAGGAGTTAGGCTAAGTAACCCCCAAGAAAAGGAGTTAGTAAACCTGAAGACAACGGGAAAGTTAAGTAACAACTAAAGACGAAGGGATAAGTAACATGAGACTTTAGGATTTTAAAAAAACCCCTGAGACAACAGGCGTTAAGTAACACTGAAGACAACAGGATTAAGTAACACCTAAAGAAACAGGTCTTAAGTACCCTAGAAAACAGGAGTTAAGTAAAATGAAGACGACAGGGATAAGAACCCCTGAAGAAAAAAGGTTTAAGTAACCCCTGAAAAAAGGAGTTAAGTAACACCTAAGCAAAGGGCTTTAAAGTAACACCTGAGACAAACGGATTAAGTAACAAAGAAGACGAAGGGTAAGAACACCTGAAACTTAGGGTTAAGAAACCCCTGGACAACAGGGTTAAGTAACACTGAAGAAACAGGAGTTAAGTAAAAAACCTGAAGACAACGGGAGAAAATAAACCTGAAGACAACAGGGTTAATAACATGAAGACACAGGAGTTAAGTAACACCTGAAGACCAGGAGTTAAGAAAACACCGAAGCGAGGGGGATAAGTAACACTGAAGACGTTAGGAGTTAAGAACACCTTTACGACATAGTTAAGAACCCCTGAGAAAGGTTAAGTAACACCTAAGACGACAGGAGTTAAGTAACCCCTGAAGCAAAGGAGTTAAGTAAACACTAGACAAAGAGTTAAGTAAAACTGAAACGAAGGAGTTAGAACACTGAGACACGGGGGAGTTAAGTAAAAATGAAGACGACAGGAGTTAGTAACCCGGGAAGACGACGGGCGTTAAGAAACCCCTGAAGACACGGAGTTAAGAAAATAAAGACAAAGGGAGTTAATTTAACCCCTGAAGACAAAGGAGTTAAGTAAACCTGAAAAAAAAAGGGAGTTAAGTAACCCCTGAAGACAAAAGGATTTAAAGTAAAACTGAAGAAACGGGATTTAAGTAACCCTAAAAGAAAAGGAGTTAAGTAAACCTGAGAAAACAGGAGTTAAAGTAACAAGAAGACAAAGGGGTTAAGTAAAATGAAGCGACAAGTTAAGAACCCAAAGACGACGGGGTTTAAAGTAACACCTGAAGAGAAGAGTTAAGTAAAAAGAAGAAAAGGGGGTTAAAGAACACCTGAAGAAAAGGAGTTAAGAAAAACCCTGAAGACAACAGGAGTTAATAACCTGGACACGGGATTTAAGTAACAATGAAGAAAAGGGAGTTAAGAAACCCCTGAAGGAGGGGTTTAAAGTAACCCCTGAAGACCAGGATTAAGTAACCCCTGAAGCAACAGGAGTAAGTAACACTGAAGAAAAACGGGTTTAAGTAACCCCTGAGACAACAGGCGTTAAGTAACACTGAAGCGCGGGGTTTTAAGTAAAAATGAAGACGAAGGATTTAAAGTAACACTGAAGACAACGGATTTTAAATAACCCTGAAGGACAGGGTTTAAAGTGGCTAACACCTTGCATAGTTAAGATCCCTGAAGCGACAAAATTAAGTAAATTGAAGACAAATGAGTTAAACCCCTTTGAAAAACCCCACAGCAAAATTTGGGTGCGTGTTTAAGAAAGAGGTTTTGGAAATCTCAAATAATCAAAATGGAAAATTAACAATAATAAATCTTTTTAAATAATTTATCGTTTTTAAGCCAGTTTTTAAAAAACGCATCAAAATTCAAAGCCTATCCAATTTTTAGCAGAACTTAGTTAAATTAGGGAAAACAACTTTTTTAGGAAAAGCGGATTTTACGTCTACGGAGCTATCAAAGCCAAAGGCCTTTAAACCCCTATGTCCAAGTAAAAGTTTCCTATGGAGACTTTGCGTGGTGAAGGTGCGGGGGCCCACACCACTACGCAGAAAACTGGCCACTATGTTTGGCAGGAAACGGAAAGTCAGCTATAAAAAAAAAGACCGCCCCCGCTCCTCCCCGGATATTGCCCTTGGGGCCAATTTTTGGTTCCCGATTAAGTGACAAGTGCTGGCTTGCGGGCCCGGCCGCCCCCTACAACGCCTGTTCTACATTCATGCGCCTCTTTGGACATTATGCATGAACAACAATTACAAGCATTGAAAATATTAAGGCGGGTTTAATGTATCAAAGTTTTTGGTCCCATTTTTTTCAAATCCCAAAATAAATAAAAGGGGAAGATTTTTTAACCAACTTTGATTTAACAAAATTTCTAAAACAAATTTATTTTGTTTCTTGTATTTTTTTATGACTGTAAATAGGTTATTTGATGTCACAATTTTTGAAAAGGCAAGTTAAAAAAATAGAGTGGGATAGATTTTTGGGTGAAGAGACCGTCACCCCCAAAATGGCCCCGCCCCACTTACCCGCCCCAGTAGGAGGTCGGGCATTGTTGCGTAGATATGGGTATATTCATTGCTTATATGTATTTTTTAAAAAATTATGTAAATATCCCAACTAATGATAAAAACGAAAAACAATTTTGGGCAAATATCGAATTTGGGAAAACGATGGTTTTACATTTGCAACTTCAACATTATATACGAAAAAAAATGCTAGAAAAAAATTTCATTTATATTATGTACCTAAAATAACAGCATAAATTTTCCCAATACGGAAATTCTTGCCCGAAAAAAAAAAAAATTGTCATGCAAATTTTTCTTAGCATTTTAATTTGAAATTTGGGTTCGTACTTAAAAAAAAGATTTTTCAAGTAAACTTTTGGGTTATAGAAACATTTTTTTATTAGGGCCTATATTGCGCACTTTTAACCCATGAATTAAACACATGCTTTTCCCCAAAATGTTATAAATGACATAAGTTTTATGAAACAAAGACCCACACAGCAAGCTAAGAAGATTGGCCACCATCAGATGGCGGACTCGGTTTCAATGCCCCTAGGTACGGCTAGCCGTGCTTACTCTATTTGTATACTTCCCTGTTTTTTCTGAGGGTAACCAAATTTAAAAGGCTAACAATCGTAATGTAGCCTCCAAAAATTTTAATTGAAACCCCATTAATATGTATGATTTTGATTTTCTTTTTTTAAAATTTTCCAAAAGAAATTGAAGGGTACCCAAATTTTAAAATTTAGTTTTTTTGTTTTTTTTTTCCCTGGGGGAAAAATTAAGATTTTCTGGAATATAAGGTTTATTCTTTATTAAAAAATTCCACGAATATAGCCACAAATGGTATTAGCTCCTAAGTATGTTATCCACCCCCATAACCCCTTTATCTGGAAGTCAGGTAACCCTTGCCTGATATTTTAGTTTTAAATTTTCCCAATCCTTTAATTTTAAAAACGGAAGGTGTTGGCCCCGGGGTTAAGAAGACCCCCACTCGGCTTTGTTTTTCCCCCCCCCCCCTCCCCCACGCAGGGCAGACTGGTAAGGTGGTTAGTAAATAAAAAACCCTCGCACAAAAGGTATTTTATTACCATATCGGCTCCCACAAACAAAAAAGATGTGTAGCGGATTGAATGGCTGTGAAGGAAAAAAGGATTTACGCGGCAATACGGGTTCTAAACCCCCTTGACCGTTAGGGACTGACCCTCAAAAAGGCTAAATAAATAAAACTTATCAATGGGTTTTTAGCTAATCCTTTAAAAAAAAATCTATTAAAAATGTCTAAAAGTACCCCTTAAAAGATTTTTTCAATTTATTTTTTGCTTGAAATGTCACTTTGAGGACAGAAGGACAAAGGTACAAAAGGTCGTTTTGATAGTAAGACAACAGGAGTAAGTATAAATATATGTACGAAAATAAGGACATCAAGGATTGGGGGCTCAAAAGTCACGTCGCTTTTAAAAACAAGACAAAAGGCATGGGGTTGGGGTTTTTCGTCGTGTAAAAACCCCTTTTTGGAAAAGCAAAGAACTCAGGAATCAAAAAATTCATCGTTTTTTAAATCTTGGAAATTAGAATTTTAAAGCATAAATGATTCAGGGTCAAAAATTCTCATAGATATTGAAAAAAGAAATGGAAAGGGATCCAACCCCAAAAGGAATTATATTAGGATAAAGTATGTAAATTTGAAAGAAGGTATACAGGGTATTTTTTTTGAAAGGGCCGTAATAAAGTAAGAAATGCATAGATGAACATTTACCATTGGGTTGTCTTCTTATTTTCGGGATGAACATATTACGTCATGAAATCTACAAATTATGTTTTAAGTTACCTTTTAAACCAATACCAAATTTCATGAATTAATATGAATTCAGTATAAAAAATGTCAAACAAAAAATATAAACCTGAATGGAAATTAAAAAAAAAATTGGAACCTATGGCCCAATACCCCCCATAATTTTGGAAAATTCCCCATAATAATTTATGGGTTTTTTATTGTTATTATTATTTGATTGTGGTAACCCCCCTATTTCCCCTACTTTGACCATGCTGTTCAAAAGTCCGTTGTTCCCAGTATCTAGATGTCCCCGCCCCCGCGCATCCTTTTTTTGCCCACCGCCGTTGTTTTGGCCTCTCAGACTTTTTGTTATTAAAAGTGGGCAGAGGAGAAAACCGTGTTTTTGGGACAAATGGAGAGGTGTGATCGCGAAAAACAAAATGACTTTGTGCATTGCCCCCGTCCCCCCTCGATTTGGGTATTGCCCGATCACTTGAAGAAATTATTTCCCCTTTGGGTTTTTCCCCACGGGGAGAAAAATTAACTTTCCCCTTTCTGAAATTATGTTTCTCAATGAATTTATGGGGCTCGATTAACTAAAAACCGGGTGTCTCACATTGGCCTGTTTTTTAACCAAATCGGGGGGGTTTTTACAGTGGCCTGATGCTTATCCATTTTGTGTGAATCACATTGGTTTGATGTTGTACATTTTGGCCTATGCCCCACAGTGGCCTGATGCTTATCACAACCTCTTTGCACAGTTGGTGAGCTCATCAGAGTTGGTTGTACTTATCCAGTTAAAGGTGTCATACATTTTGGTGATGTTAAACCAGCCAGTGCTGTCAATTTGGACAGGTTAAAAAGGTACCCTGATGCTTATTACATTTAACTGCTGCTTGTCCAGTTGACATTGCTCATCTAGTTCCCCCTGATGCTATCATAGTTAACCCTTGCTGTCGTAAAGTTACCCTGGCGCTATCCGTAGCCCGAAATTAATAAATCAATCAATTTTTTTATTGCAGTATTAAAATTTATTACATGTATTGAAAAAGTCAATATGTTTTTTAAAAATAATAATAAATAATATTTTAAAAAAAATTTTAAAAATAAATAATATTTTAATAAAATTTCAAAATTTTTATAATGATACTTATTTACCCTTATCAAGTAGTACAAAAATTAAGGCATTTACATTTAATTTTCCCCCAGTGCCATTGGGGCCAAATTTTAATTTTTTTCCCGCGGCTTTCCATGAAATCCCCCAAACGAGTAAAAGCCCCTTTACATAAAGAGGTTTTTTTAAAACGATATTAAAAGTTTTAAAACTAGGCTTTTTTTGTTCTTAGGGAGCTGATTAAGCAATGAAACCCCCAATGCGCAGGAAGGCGGTCAGCGATTGTTCTACCCCGGACTTAGGGAAAATTTTCCCCCTCCCACGATTTTATACCGATGGACGCCCCTCCCCGGGCCCAAATTGTTTTAAATTGCAGTACAGGACGCTAGCATGTCAGGCAGGGAAAAGTTGTTTTCCCCAATTTTTAAGGCGTCTCACAGACTCTTGTTTTGTAATTTTAAAATGATTCAAATTGCTTTTTTGGGAGCCAAAAACCCCTTTCAAATTTTGGGTTTGCTGGCAGTCCCAGAGTTTACCCCTACGATAGGTGGGGATATTGAGGATACGGGCCCATTTTTAAACATCGAGGGGAAAATTTGTGGGGTTTTAGTAAGACGTAATGCTGAGGAAAACCTTTGTACAGACATTATAAATGGGTCACCCCAGGTCAGCCCTCGATAAGGGTAAATTCCAAGAACTTAGTAAAATCTGCATTCTTATAAGAGATCATTATTATAATTTGGGAGAACTTCGCCCCCCCTTGAGTGAGACAATAGTTGATAATTTTTGATTTTGCTTTGTTTTTTTGGGTAGATTGATAGGAAAAATGTGAATGAAAGAACTTAGCACACATAAGAAAATCTCAAAGCCGTCAATTTTTTTAGTTTTAAATGCAGATGTGTTTTCCAGGTATGGAAAACCCTTTATTTTGGATTGGAGAGTTCACCCTGTTGGAAAATAAGAAAGAGGACCGGTAAAGTTTTACCCCTGGGGGATCCATATTTAATTTTACGTTTCTTTTTGAATTTTACTACCCGAGTTGGGTCTGTTCTGTAAGTAGGATGAAAAGCCATTCGGCGGTAGGGGGGATTGTTGTTTTAATGGGCAGTGTCGTGATGCCAAGTCAAAGGCCCTTAGAAATGGGAAAAATATGTGACACATGTTTTCGCTTCTCAGCCGTCCACAACCTTTTTCGACTGTTTGGTAAGGGCCCGTCATGGCGATTTATTTTTTTTAAACCCAAATTGTTTTGCTAAGATATCGAATTTTTCCAAAAAACCCGGAGTTTTTTCAAAAATTTTTTTTCGAAGCCCTTATGAGAACTGGAAAAATTGAAAAGGGACGAAAATTGCTGGTCAGAAGGGGTCCCCTTTTTAAAAAAAACCCGGCGTTTTTTTTTGCAATTTTTAGATTTTGGGGAAGCCCCCGGAGCAAAAGAAAAAATTTATTAATTTTGTCATGGTTTCAAAATCTCCCTGTAGCTTTTTTTTTGTGAACCATATAGACTTCCTTTGATGCCCACACGATTTTTTGAGTTAAGTGTTGAATCCAGGGGCATTGCCCTCGGTTAAGGGGGGATACCATGGATGTCAGGTCCCATTAAAGAGGAGGAAGGTTGGGCCCCTTTAATTTTTGTCAGAAAAACCCATTGGGAGAAGAATTGCTGAACTTGGGTATTTGCGGTTTTTAAATAATTTGTCTCCCAGAGAAATTTTTTCAATTGTTTTTTTTTTTGGAGAGGGGGTTTTTTTTGCGTTATTAATTATCCCCCAGGATTTTAAAAAAATTTTTGATTTTTTAAAAGTGTCCTAATTTTTTTAGCGGGAACTTAATTTTTTTTTGGGGTAAATTTTACTAAATTTGAAAGGAAAAATTTTGAAATTTTCGTTTGTTTTTTTTTCTAAAAATTTTGAATAAAAAATTTTTATTTGCCCTTGACGAAAAATTTTCCCTGGAAACCCGGAATTTTTTGGGGTTTTTGTTTGGTTTTGACTTTTTTAAGGGGAACTCAAGTTAAGGGGGTTGTTAACAGTGATTGAAGGCCCCGAAAAATGGAATCAATGTCATAAAAACCCGCCAGAAAGAAAGTTTTCCCTTTAAATATTTTAAACTAGACGGTCAATACCCCAGGTGACGGTCCCTACGAATATTCCCGTCGGGAGTAACTTTTTTTTTTACATCCACGGATAAAAACCCTGCTCCCCAAAATGGTCGGGAGGGCCCGTTCAATTACAGAAACTTCAAAGTCGGTATGTGGTGACTACGTTATAAATGGCTGTCTTAGAAGTTCCCGGATCATTTGGCGTGTTCATGCCATTGAAACCCGAAAAAATAAACGTCGCGAACCCGCTGGGTTTGGGGGTGAAGTGGCCCAAAACATCAATATTAAAGCCCCCGAAAACCAAAAATTTTGATACCCCCCGTGTATTGGGTGAGTCAGTACCCTACACCGTACGTTTTTGGGGTGGTAGGGGGTCAGTCCCACGTACGGATTGGGGGGAGTGTAGAGCCTAGGTATACCAAAATTACAATTTCCCAGTTCGCAAGGTGATGCTGTTCGTAAAAAGGGGCCTGGTGCATCAGTTTGCGGATGTAGTCATAGCGGGCTGTGTATCTCATTGGGCCCTGATTCTCCCACAGGAGTGGTTTGCTCGTTAAAGTTGTTGGAGGTAACCCTTAGCTCGAGTTCTTCACAGTTGTTTGCTACCCGTACGTTAGATTAGTGTGGTACTCATTACTTTAGTTTGGGTGTAATCACGTTTGCTCGGATTCTTCAAGTTTATTTTCGCTACACAGTTACGTTATGATTAGTGTGTGGGGTTGCAGTTGCTTGGTGCAAATCCAGTTTGCCGGGTTCTACAGTTTTTTTGCTCAACGTCCAGTTATGATTAGTGGGGTGCCGTTCCAGTTAGTTGGTGTAATCACAGTTTGCCGGAGTTCTTCACAGTTATTTCCCTTTCCCAAAGTCAAGTTTGGTTAGTGTGGTATGTTACATTTTAGTTGGTCAAAAACCAGTTTGTTGGAGTTTTCCAGTTGTTCGTCCCCACGTTCAGTTTGAGTTAGTGTGGTGCTCGTTGCATTTGGGGTGCTAATCACAGTTTGCTTGGAGTTCTTACAGTTTTTTTGTAAATCACAGTTAAGTTGTGGGTACTTTTTAACAGTTAGTTGGGTTTAACCTTTGTGGGGAGTTTCACGTTAGTTCGTAACAGTCCCGTTATGGTTTGTGGGCTGTTACAGTTAGCTTGGTGTAATCACATTTAAACTCGGAGTTCTTCCAGTTAGCCCCTCCCCAGTACAGTTATGAGTTGTGGGTTTCTCGTTACAGTTGTTGGTGCTAATCAACTTAGCTGGGGTTTTTTTTCACAGTTATTTCGCTCCCCACAGTCCAGTTATGAGTTATGTGGTACCATTACGTTGTTGGGTGCAAATACATTATCGGGTTTTCACAGTTAGTTCGCTACCACAGTCACAGTTATGAGTTAGGTGGTATCATTACTTAGTTTGGTGCTAATACATTAGTGGGAGTTCTTCCGTTAGTTCGCTCAACAGTCACAGTTTGAGTTAGTGTGGTATCATTACGTTGTTGGTGTATCACACTTAGTCGAGTTTTCACAGTTTTTCGCTCACCCAGTCACAGTTATATTTAGGGGGTGGTATTTATTAAGTTTTGGTGCTAATCACGTTTGCTCGGATTTTCTTCAAGTTAGTTCCTCCCCAAAAGTAAATTTATGGTTAGGTGGTCTCGTTAAGTTAGTTTTGGTTTTAAATCAAGTTTGCTCGGGTTTTCACATTAGTTCGTCCCCACAGTAATTTTATGATTAGTGTGGTACTCGTTACAATTAGTGTTGATCGTACATTTTTAAAAGTGTGCTATATATTTAAAAATTTTATGGTTTTTTAGTTATTGATATTAAAAAATTTATATTATTTAAAAATTTCAAAAAAATTAATGTTGTATATTAAGCATGAATATTTGGGCATTGACAAATAAGTTCTTATTTTTCAAGCAAATAGGGTTATGAACATTTAATTAAAATTTGTGTTTGTGACTTATTTTGATTGTATAAAAACAATAATTTTTCGAGTGTCAATAATACCCACATTACTCTTTTTGAGCCAAAAAATTTAAACAGCGTTTGGTTTTATGACAAAAATACCTTCTTGTAATTTATAAGCACAATAAATTATCCCTTGTCATAACGTGATTTAAGATTGCCTCTTTAATAAAATAAAAAATTCTTTATAAATAGGTACAAATTATTGATACCCCAATAGTGTTTGAGTATGTCTATTTTTATGAGCTTTGGTTTTTTAAATCAAACAAAAACCGGGTCTAGAAAGGGCCAGGACGTGAGGACCCAGGGTGGTTCCCGAAAGTAAAGAGTTTCGGAAGGGAGATAGAACAGTGATTTTTATGAGAAAACATTATAAGGGGCGTCAGTGCGAGGTGGTGGGGAATTGGCCCCCGGTGGGGTCAGTCGTACAACACGGGGGTGCTTTCCCCCGGGCCGCGGCCCCGGTCAGTAGGCCGGCCCCACTCCCCCTTTCTTCATTTGCACCCTAAAAAAAAGTAAAATGCTAAAAAAAAATGTATTAATAAAGAAAGAGCTCTTTTTAAACAAAAAGCCCTGGTATAAAAAACTATGAAATTAAACCCCCACATTTGGGTTCACCTTCGAATAAAGTTATTCTTAAGCCGCGTTTTACAGTGAGTTTTTATGCCCTCAGTGATGAGTGACTAAAAATTTACAGCAAAAAGTGGTACAAAACCCCAAAAGTTTCTCTTATTAATTTTTTTTGATGTAATTTAAAAATATCTAAGTCCCTCAAAAGAAATTTTTTTAGTCAAATGGCTCGAGTTAAGTTTAATGAAAAATGTCAAAAGTAGAAAAAATATTTTAACTGACTAAGTTTTTGTTGGGCGTATGGGAACCCCTGAACCCCGAATTTTGGGGAGTGAATCCATTTCAAAATAAAGTTTGGGGTAGTCAGTTTTAGATTCGGGAAAGCAAATACGATTACTGTCCGGGAAAAATTTTGGTCAAAGCGCATGAAGAATTTTTTTTATATTGGAGAATTGACTAAAATATCTGATATCCTAAAACGGGAAAATACCCCAAAAAAAAGTACGTGAGGTAGTACAAAACTATATAAACATCTATAATTACAATTTTAAATCAGAAAAAAACTTCTTAAAGGGAAAAATTTAGCTGATTTTTTCTGCTTATGCAATCTTCACATTGCCATTAGTCTTTATACCCGCCTTTTTATACAGCAAAAGGTTTTTAACATATTCTCCCAAGGTTTTCAAATTGGTTTAAGTTTTGGTAGACGTGGTTTTGATGCAGAGAGGGTTAAAATATTTCCAGAGGTTTTCAAAATTGGTTGAAATTTTGGTAACGTGGCTTTTTTTTGCGCAGGGTTTCAAAGGTTTCAAATTGGTTGGACTCCCGGTAGAAATGGCTTACGATCCGGCGTGTTTGCCTATAAGAAATAGACCCGTAGTAGTTTCACTGTTTAGTATTCGAAATTGAAAGGGAAAAAAGTAAATTCAAAGAAAGGCATAGCTAACGGTCATGTAATTGGGAAAATTTTTCCCAAAAATTTCCAGATGCATCTTGCAGGATTTTTTCAGAGGAATAACTTTTAGAAATGAAAAAAATTAGGCCTAGGCAATCTCAAAGCACAGCTTTTTAAAACGTGGGGGTTTGAGGTCACCTTCGGGCATTTCGGCTTCGGGTTTAGATGGGCCACCTTTGGGATCTTCGGTCCGTGACCCCGTCCTACCAAGGGGAATTTTCCCCCCCAAAATTTTCCCCCCAGATTTAAAATTTCCCCCAAATTCCCAATATAATATAAAATCATCTTTAACCCAAATTTTTCCCTGTTATACTATATAAAATTCACTGTTAACCTTGTTTAATATATAAAAAAACACTCCCAACTTTTTTCCCCTGTTTTACTAATAAAATTCAAAAAAAATGGCGGTCTTTACAATAAAAATGTTTTGGGATTCCCTTTTGGCTACTTGTACAGCCGTTGTGGTCGAGCGCCATGCGCGAGGATTGTGCTCGGTGGACAAACGCGTTAGTCACCCCTCATACAGCGGCTGCAAAATCGGGGATAGGGCCCGGGGCCCCCCTGGTTTTTTCCCACCGACACTCAAAGGGCGGGGAGGTGGGGAAAACCAAAGTGGCGCGGGGTGCCCTATCGGGGTTTCAAGTCTGGACAGGGGTGATCCCAAAAACTACGTTCCGATTGGTTGACCTTCCCCCCCCCCTCCCCCCCCTCCCCCCCCCTCCCTTCCCCCCCCTACTTCATAACAAAAATAATTTTTACTTTTGCTTTAGTGTACTGATCGAGTGTTTCACTTTGTTATTGCAATCGAAACATAATAAATCGTTTAAATACAATTATTTTCATCATAAATACTTTAAAATTTATTCTTGTAATTTTATTTTGGACCCCGTTCTTGTAGGTATTTTTAAAGTAAAAAAAAATTTTTTGAAATACCCTTTCTTTTTTTTAAATTTAAAAATCAATTTCATTGTATCCCAACCATGGAAACCTTTTCCATTACGATAACCCGTCACCATTTGTCAATTTGATACTTCCGGGTTCCCTCTCCTTTAACGTATTATGAACATAAAAAAAAAATTATGTCCCAAATAAATAAAACAAACAGGCCCCGGGGGGTAAAAGGTACATCGCGGTTTAAATTAAATTCCCAAAAAATTTTTAAAACGAAGAAATGATACAATTCCCCTTTTTTCACGGTTAAAAGTCCCTTTCTACCTTCGATTCTAGAACCAAATCTGAAATACGCAAAAAATTTAAGAAAGCGTGGGTAGTGGGTTTTGCCCGGGGAGTGGGTGGGGACTTTAAAGTTTTAGTTAGATTTGTTATGTTAAATTCAACCTTTTTTCGTTCTTCTTCATACCCCCCCCAAAAAAATTTTAACCTTCCAAACAGGGGAATTGTAAATAAAAAAATAAAAGTCCAAAAAAGTTTCCTGTATTGTATTGCCCCTCTTACCCCGACGAAATAGACGAGAAGTTATTATAAATCTTTAGAAAGTAATATAAAATGTCTGGGATTGCTATCCCTTTAAAATTACCGATTTAGATAACTTGAAAAATGAACCCCCCTTTATCCGTAAAAAGTTTTTGGATTTGAAAAAGACGAAAATTTCCTTTTTTATAACCAAGAAAAATTTGAGTTACCCACGTAAAAATTGCTATTTTAAAATGTCTGAATTCCTCCCTTGTCTGATTACGATTTTCCCCACTTTTAGCTCACTTATAAACACGTTCGCTTGTTCTACTGTGACTACTGCCCACACGATTTTCTTCCCCAAAACAAAATATAACCACTTACTTTGGTTCAACAGGTGCACAAAAGACCGACTTCCTATGATGACGAAAAAAAAAATGTCCTTTTCAAAAATACATTTCTCATAAAGTCCCCCCATATTTACTGCGACTTGAGTTTTTGTTCCCCTCGAACAGCATGAAAGCCCCAATTCAACCCCCTAAAAATGCCCCCACGTCCCCTTGGTTTTTGTTAGTAAATTTTTGCAGTGATGGGAAAATCGTAAAAAAAACCCCAAAAACTTAGCGGCCCCCACGTTGTGATACTTTTTAATTGTTTGATTGCAGAGTCTAAGAGCTCTCCCAAATTATTCATAAAAAATTCCTTTAATATGTCTCCCCAAGCAAAATTTTTTTCAAAAAAAGTATACCCGTACCTTTTTTAAAAAACCTTTACACGGAGAAAAAAGTAGCCCAAACCCTAATATTTAACGGGGAGTTTTGGGGGCCCGCCCCCAAATTCAGTAATTAAATACCCCAAATACCTAAACAATCCAGTTTTTTCCAAACCCCGAGGTTTGACGACCAATTGATCCAAGGGCTAGGCAAAATTAAAAAAAAAAAAACTGTATGTTCGTAAATTTGGGGGCGGGAAATTTCAGTCACCCCGGGGAAATTTGTTTCCTGGATTCTTACAGTCCTAAACGCCCCTTTTTGGGAAAATCGGTCCAACTTAGTTACCGTGGGCTTCCAAATTCAAATTTTTTGGGCGGTTATGGAATACTGAATATTCTAGCAAAGGGGTTTTCCCTCTCTTTAAAGACGCGAGTTTAAAATTCAATGACATGAAAATTTAAGGAGGCGTTTTCAATGATTGCAAGACTGAAATTATGATGAAAAAGTACACGAAGAGTGTGGTCAACCCCTTTGTATGAATATGAAAGAGTACCCCGAATTGTATTTTCTCAAGACGTACTGTTTTTGGCTGACGTTTTTGAAAAATTTAGGGCGACCATATACGTATACGACATTGGTTTTTAAAAGCTATTGCCCCCCGGGCTGGATGGAATTCCTTTTCTAAAGATGAAGAATAGTTGAAATTTTAAAAATTGACCCAAATCTTTGTCAGTTGGGATCCGGGGCGGTTTCCATGATACCCAACCGGTACGCCAGGCCAACAATCCCTATTACCCAAATTTTGACTCATCAAAACCCCCCCCCAATATTGTACCCCGACTGTAAAAACTTTACGGGACCGTATTCCGATAGATCCCAGAGTTGGCTTAAAAAGGATCGACCCCAAACCCTGACTTTACAAAAGTACCCGACGACCCGACCTGGTTACATTTTAGAAATGGACCCGCCTACCCCGAAAATTCATGACCTACACTTGATTTACTGGCCCCCCAAAGAAAATAGTGACGACGATATGCTTTTCCCAACTGTAGGACCCATTGACGAACTAAACTATAAAATCCAAGCCCCAAAAAAAACAACTACTCTATGTGACAAAACCCAAAAATGTTGTTATACAGGACTCTAAAACTTTTTTACAATGGGACTTGTACTTTCTAAAATACAGAGCCTAAGCTTTAAACGTCTGTGTTCCCATTTTTTTAATTCAATCCGAAAAAAAAAAAAGTCTAAAAAATAACTTTGAAAAAGTTTTTTTAAGTAATGAACAAGCCAATAGGGAAATCTTTGGGAAAAGTTAGGTTCGTATGATTTTTTAAAATTTTAAATAATGAGAAACAATTGGTTAAAATGGACAGCTAGTCCCCGACCCAAGACTTTCTTTGCTTAATAAAAAATTTGCGGGATTGGGTTTTAAAAAAAAAACAATCTTTTTAAACAACCCTTTATGTTGGTTTACAGTATTAGAAATTTTTAAAATTTTCATGTACAAATTTTATTAAATGGGCAATTGCAAAGTATGGGAAAAAAAATTAAACTTTGTATGCTGTACGAATTCTTATTTTAAAAATATATACTCCCGAGTTTTCGCAGATATGAAAAACGATTTCATCTTTTTGAATGACTATCCCCCCTAGCCACCCAAAGTTTAGTTTAGAAAAAAAAAAAAGCGTTTGGAAAAATTTAAAGACGATTAAAAACAAAAGTAGGGAAAAAATTGGCTTGAGAGCGAAAAGCTATTGTTTTTAAAAAAGTCTAGAGGGAAAAAAAGGGGTAAAGGGTCCCCCCAGTCGCGATAAAAAAACCAAAACACGAAATGTAAAAAATGCTTGCTTAAACATTTATTAAAAACAACATAGTCTAAATATCCGCAGTGACAAACATAACATTTACCCGCAAAACTTTCCCCAAATTTCTCTATCCCCTTTTGCGAAAAGTTACATCTTGGAAAATGGGAAATTTCACTTTAGCCTACGGAAACCCTTTTAAATTAAAAAAAAAAAGATCTTTAAAAAAACGACCACGATTAGTAACAAAAAAAACCCAAAAAAAAAATAAAAAAGTACCTTAAAAAAGTTCACCCCTGAGTACTGAAAAAATAATAAGTACAGTACAAAAAAATAAAACCTTTAAAAACAAGATTGACTTTCCCGATTCTTAAAGTCATCAATAGTTCCGTATCCTTAAACCTCCCTTATGACTGACTGACATTCCCCTTCCCCCACCCTCCTTCCTTTTCCCCATCCTGTTCTTTTGCGTCATTGCATAATGGGCCCAATCGGTTTACTTGCTTTTTGCTGCAGTGGAACAGAAAATTTTAATAACTTTTTTGAAAATTAAACAAATTTAAACCCTTTCCCAAAAACAATTCAACAATATTGATACAAATTTTCTTTTCTAAAAAAAACGGGCCACCCCAGTATCACTTTTAAAACGGGGGGGACATTTTTAAATTGGGGCCCGTCCCCTTCCCAAAACCCCATTAATGGTAAAAGCTGGCTTTTTTTATTTAAATTTATGCGAAAGCAGTTGCGTTTCTCATGTGGTTAAAACGGATGTTGGGAAAGGGGGGAGTTCCATTTGATGAACATAAAAAATTCCCCAAAGTAGTTTGTTAAAGGCCCACCTTTAATCAATTTTTCTGGGAGAGATGTTGTGGGAAATAAAAAACCCTTTTTGGTTGAATGAGTGGATTTTGATGTACGAATGTGGCTTGGGGTGTAAAAACCCCTATCAAAAAGGGAAAGTGGCCGGGTGTGAAAACCCCTATCCAAAAGCGAATGTGGTTTGGGGTTTGTGAAAACCCCTATCAAAAGCGAATGTGATTGAAGTGGTGAAAGGGAAATCTATGGGCTGGTAGTTCCCTAGGTCCCGGGGGTGTGAAAGGGGTTTGAAATTTGGGAGGGAGGGAGTGAACTTTTTTTTTATTATTTTTTTTGGTCGATGCCCCCGTATGGAGCAGGATGGGGTCCCTACACCAAAAAAAACCCAAAAAAATTTTTAAATTTACCCAAACCCCCCCCTTCTTCCCCTTATGATTTTTAAGAAGCGATAGAAGAGAGTACATGTCCGTTAAAAAAGATTCCCACAACCCGTAGAAGTTAAGGGAATAAAAACTTGTTCCCAAGGGGCTTGGGTTTAAATGATACCCATTCTAAACAAAAGAGGGGACAAATCATTTAACAATAAAAAATTTTTTTAGCAAAAACGCCTTTGTGTTCCCTTAAAAAACAAGACTGGACCCGAAATCGTTAAAGCCCCTTACACCATATTAAAATCGAATAAAATGAAAACTTACAAACTGATGCGGGTAAAGAATTTTTCAACGAGGATTTACAAAGTTGATGAAAAGCTATGGGATAAACCATTACTCGAGCTCAGTGAAAAAGGCGTCCCTCGTAGAGCGGTTTTAAAACCCCGTCTAAAGCATTAATGTGGCGAAAATTACAGAAACAAGGTAAGTATAGTGGGTCAAAATGACCTTCCCCATTGGAAGAGTAAAAACCAAAAAAGACAAAAAAATTGGATGGCTCCCAAATATGTGAAAAAGAAAAAGAAAAAATAGTAGAAAAAAATTAAAAAAAAAAGACAAAAAAAAAAAGAAAATGGTAAAAAAAGGGCCTTTTTTTAAAATAGGTGACAAGGGAGGAAAGAAGTATAAAAAGTCTTTGCAAAAAGGGAACCCACCCAACGGGTAAGAGAATTTATTGTCAAATCCCAAATCTATTTACAACCCACCCCCCTAAAAACCATACCGGTGACGTTATTAAAAAGGGAAATTTTACGAAAAGGCTACAGAAAACCCCAAAACAGCGAGTATTGATTTAAAAATAATAAGGAAAAAAAAGACAAAGTACTTGTAAAGTGTTAGGGTACGAAGGTAAAAAAAAATACATGGGTGAACAAGAAAGCTTGGTAAAAAAAAGATTTCCCTTTCATTTCTTATAACTCAACAATGCGGTTTTTTGAACAACGAAAATTCCCGTTGAAAACTTTTAATGTACATATACGCACAGGTAGTGCATTAAAAATGGGCCATTATTTCCCTCCATATAGGGGATAGTGGGTGGACCCAAAATTGTGGCAAAAAAAACGTTTGTTCAAATGTTTTTCGATCCAAAGGTTTTGGTTTGAAAAAAGTTTACATTTTTTCAAGTTCTACCCAAACCCCAAATTCAATTTTTAAAAAATGTTTTACCCAAGGAATTGGTTTCTTTTTATTTGAAAAAACACTAAAGTCTTTCCCCCTAAAGAACTAAAAACAATCTATTTGTTTTTGGGGCATTTCGTGTGAGAAAAAACGTAATAACGCAACTACTTTACCATGGGCGAATAAAAAATTGATTCCTTTTTTTATAGGGCAAATCTAGGGTACCAAAAAAGTTGGGGAGAGATAATACAAAAATTTATTATTTTTTTTTCAAAAAGGGCGAAACAAAATTAAAATGTGTACAATACCAGTAAATGGACATGACTTTTGAAAAGTTAAAGAAAGTGCGTTTAGCTGGAAAGATAATTACGTTTTATTTGTATTGTGGATTGGACTTTGTAAAGGGAGATAAAATTTGGTTTTGACAATTTTTAGTCTGTAAAATAAATACGGCAACTTTAAATTTTAAAAATAGTTATGAAGGTTTCAAAATGGTGGTTTACTATTAAAGACATTGCCCCGTTTAAGAAACGAGGTAAGGTAAAGACAGTAATTAAATTTTTTCACAAAATATTAGCGGGTAAAAAATTTTTTTGGGGAAAATTATTGTAGTAGAAAGTTGAGTAATTTAACAACAGATGTTTGGGGACACAAACTACAAAATTTTTCAAACACCGCGGTTTTTATATTAAGATATCCTGGTGAAAAAAATGTACAATGGACTTGTGGAAAAGGGTTTTTAAAAAAAGTGAAGGCAAGGAGTACACTTTAACTATTTTTTAATGAGAAAAATGTTAAACTGTACGGTTCGAAATCAAATATGATTTTAAGATTTAGAGTTCCCCAATCTTTGGTCGATCTTGAAAAGATAGGGGGTATAATACCAAGATTTTTTTAAAAATGTTGGAGTATGGGTGTAAAGTCCCCCAAACCCGTGATGTTATGTTAACAGAAAGAAGTATACCCATAAGATCTCCCTTGAAAGCTACAAAGAGCGTTACGATAAAGTGTAATTTACGTCTCTTACAAAGTAGCGTTTACACGCAGCCCCCCACCTACCCACAGGCCCAAAAGGTAAACCCAACAGGAATAAATTTTCCCCGGGTTTTTTACTGTAGATTTTTTAAAGGCACTACCCCCGTTCCCCCAATTGTTCAACTTCGGGATTTCGTTAAACAGAGGGTATAACAGTTCGGATCGTGACTTGTAAATAAATGGAGGGTTTACATAGTAATTGACGATTTGGTTATTAAAATTCCCATATAGTACACAAATAAAAAGAAGGAGACCTTAAAAAATTGCGTTTTTATGGGAAAAATTTAAATGTTAAGTTGCTACAATACCCAAAAAGAAAGGGGAGGTGGAAAAAAAAATAATATTCAAGGCATAAAAAAGGGTGTATTCCCAAATTTTGATTGCAGTACGTATACAAGGGGTCGGTGATAGGTTTTTATGATGGGTGTTTTAAGGTACGTTAGAAGAACAAAAAAAAAATGGTTTTAATTTTGAAAGTTGAATCCGTAATGGTAAAGAAAAAGGTTATTTTATGAACAGTAACTTGTTTTATATTTCCCAAAGGGAAGAGGGTAGAGACCGCAAGGTTCGGATGTTGAAAAAAAAAAATACGCCGGTGCTTTTAGCTTACTTTTAAGGAGTGGACCACTCTAAAAGCAAAATCCCGGGGTTTTTTTTGATGTTCAGTAAAACTTTTATTATACAAAAAAAAAAAAACTTTGAAAATTTTTATTATTTTTTTAAAAATGCACGAAAAGTAAAAATCAAACTCTTACGAGAAGAATTTTACAGTTGCAAGTGCTGTTCGCCCAAGTATGCGCTTTCAAATTGGTAACATGTTATGAGAAAATTAGAAAAACAGTAAAAACCAATTTTTACTGAACTTTGAAAGAGAAGGATAAAAAAAAGAAACCCAAAAGGAGGGCCCAGGGACCTGTGTGGACGAGAGGGTAATTTTGCCGCTACAGTTACATAAAGGACGTCGTGGAACACACAAGTTTTGAAAATCGTCTCCCCCCCCACCCCCAGTTAGTCAATTTATACAAAAACCCCCAAAAAATTTAGGGGTAAGTAGTTTTAGGCATTTAAGCGCCCATTTCACAAAAATACTGTTAAAAAATTTTAAAAAAACGAAGCCGGGTTAAGAAAAAAAATGGAAAATTTAGGGCCCCAATAGATAGTGATAAATTAATGGTTGGGAAACAAGCTTTAATTTGAAAACAAGGAAACTTCATTTGAAAAATTACAGTAAAAGGAACCCAAGGCCCTTTTCAAATTTTTATTTAAAAAGGAACCCCCGAAAAAAAAATACACCCCAAGTATTTGGTGCTTTTAAAAATGTTTTGATAAAAAAGAATGCGCATAAAAAAGGTTTTTTACCTATTAATTAACCCACCCACAAATTCCAAAAATTTTTAAAAAAATAATTTCCCTTTATTCCCCAAAAAATGCGGTAAAGGGGTAAAAGAATTGGATCAGTACATTTTCCATTGGGGCAATAAAAGAAATTTTTGGGTAGATTTAAATTTTTGAGCTTGACGAGGGGAAATGTAACCAAGAAACGAAATTCAAAAATAATCGAAGAAATTAAAAAAAAAACTAAAAAATTAAAATAGGAGTGCAATAGCCGATACAAAGCTTAAGTTTGTGTAAACATGGATCTTATTTTGTGTATAAAAAATATTTTTACGTATATTTTCATCGTTCGATATGCGTGAAATTTGGGGGTGTTTGCCCCCTGGGGAATGTATTGGGGGAAAAGGAAACCGGCGGGTTTTTAAATAAACCCCCCGAAGGAACTATGAAATTTAAAAAAACGAAGGTTAACGTCGGTGTACCCCTAGCAGAAAGAGTTGTTTGAAAAATACTTTGGGATAAACAATGCCAAACTTTCAAACAGTATTCTGCGCGTAAAAAAGAATAAAAATTTAGATCGCCAAAGGAGCTGGAGATGCCGTGAATTTAAAAAAATTAAAGGGGAACAATGTGTACTGTCCCCCAACAAAAAACAGTCAAGTAGGAGTACTAAACAAGGGTAAAGGACCCCAAGGGCCCCCCCCAAAATGGGCGACCCAAAAGTTTGAGTGCTGCCGTTCCGTTAAAACTAGAGTTATTGGGTTTTTTTAAAAAACGGTTTATTTTTGTTGGACCAATGAAATCAAGAAGTGTAACCAAATTAAAACTAGTGGGAAATGTCCAAAAAAAACGCCAAAACGACGGGATTTGATAAAAGGGAATTAAATTTTTAGAGATGCGAAAAAAAAATGGACGAGGCCCTAAAATTAAAAAACCAAAAAAAAATTTGCATATTTTTGGAAATATTAGGTCAACAAACAAAAACGATAGGTACATTGCTGACATCACTTACTGAGGGACTGAATGATGTTAAAGAGACGGTTAGTGCGTTGGAAGGGAAAAATTTATGAAAAACAGCGTTAAATCTGATAATCAACTTAGAAATTCGGTCAGTTACTCTTTTCCCATATTCATGGTGGCACACATTGAGGAGTGCAGAACCATTGACCGCCGATAACTTCATAAACTGGGAAGAAATATTCGGTACACAAGCTGTTTCTCTACGTCCACTACAATGAGGGGGTAATATAATGTGGAATAGGGTTAAAGTTTCTCCATTCTTTAACTAACCTTCGTAAGAGACACATCTAATGAAGAAGAAGACTTTCACGGCTGCGGAAGAGGTCTTGTATCTAGCACTCTCGAAGGAATTGGACATTTAGCTGGAACAGCCATAAATAAGGGTATAGATCTACTACCTTGGGAAGCTCACCTCCCAGGATACAGGTACTGTGGCCCTGGGACCAAATTAAAGAAGAGATTAGCCAGAGGTGACAAGGGAATAAACGGTCTGGACGAAGCCTGCAAGGCTCACGACATAGCCTACTCCCAGTATTCAGACACAGCGCGGAGAGCGCAAGCGGACAAAGACTTGGCCGAGCGAGCTTGGCAAAGGTTTAAGGCATCAGATTCGTCTATAGGCGAGAAAGCTGCAGCTTGGACAGTTACAACAGCCATGAAGGCGAAAGCAAAGTTGGGTGGCTCTCATAAGAGAAAAACACGTAAACAAAAGAAGGGTAAAGGTTTGTATCTAAGACCCTGGGTAGGGAGAGGTGTTAAAAAAGCACCTAAACACAAGAAGAAATGCACTTGTAAGAAGAAAAAAAAAACTTCAAATTAGTCTACGTTCCTGAACACGCCCTCACAAATCACGAACTCGTTAATTACGCTAAAAAATTAAATATTCCAAACTTTCGGGGTGTCTACATGAGGGACACACTTCCGAATAAATCTAGATTGAACGAAAGCGCAATTATTAATTTGGACAGTATACAAGGGGAAGGTACACATTGGGTTTGTTATAAAAAGCGCGGTAATAATGTGTTGTACTATGACAGTTTTGGTAACTTGCGTCCTCCTATGGAATTGATCAAGTATTGGGGTCCCAGTGTTAATATAAAGTATAATAACGAAAGACAACAGAGTTTTGACTCAGTACTTTGCGGGCACTTGTGTTTAGAGTTCCTCGTTGATAATGTTTTGCCTTAGTGGACAGAGTTCAACGCTAAGTTGTGACATATTTCCTTCGATCGATTTATCGACAGGTGAATGGGAGATTGGTTTGATCGATCTCACAACGTACAACTCAATACCGAATGTAGAAGAAAATGTAAACGACACGTTCCACTACGGGGACACTGTAATGAAAATTCCGACTGGCTCCTACGAGATTAGCGATTTAGAGAATTACATTAACAATAACATAAAAACTGGTGTAAAATTCAGTTTAAAACCGAACAACAGTACTTTGAAAGTCGAAATTACTTGTAGCGAGCCCATTCACTTTGAAACAGAAAACAGCCTAGCTACCTTGCTCGGTTTTAATAAAGTTGTATACGAAGCCAATAAAACTCACATGTCCGAGAATGAAGTTAACATTAACTCAGTAAATGTCGTTCGAGTCACATGTAACGTGGCAAGAGGCTCGTACCAGAACGGTCAAGAAAGTCATATAATACACGAGTTTTATCCGTCAGTTCCACCTGGCTACAAAATAATTGAAACGCCTCACAACGTGATTTATTTACCTGTGAGTGTGCAAGTTTTGAATTACATTACTTGTGAGCTGAGAGATCAACAAGGACAGTTGATAAACTTTAGAAACGAAACAATTTCATTACGCTTACACCTAAAGCGAAGCAATGGGATTAGTATTTAAGGAAACAACTTTGCCGAAACAGGTCATTAGACCCAAAACACTCAAGGTGATAACATCGAGCAATACAAAGTTTTTAAGATCCTTAGGATTTAAAATAAAATTACAAAATGTTGGAAATTGAGGGAGAAGTCGAATACAGCGATGTTATTACAAGCTGTGAGTATCACACACACAAACCGTACGCCTCTTCAACTTTCAAAAACAATGATGAAATACGTATCGCCGTCAGTCAACAGGACATTATTACTGCTCCGTTTGAAAGTTCACTGCATATATCTGGTAAAATTACAGCCAAAAAGGTCGGCGGTGTAGTCGCAGACGTGTCTCTGATTAACAACGCTATGGCGTACTTGTTTGAAGATATTAGATACGAAATTTCTGGTATAGTAGTGGACCGGACTAAAAACTTGGGTGTTGTATCAACTATTAAAAGTTTACTCTCACTTAGACAGAATGAAACAAATGCATTGGAAAACGCTTGTTGGTTCGGTCCAGAGTCATCAAAAAAAACAACCGAGTTTACTTTTACCGTTCCATTAAAATTACTCTTTGGTTTCATGGAAGATTACAGGAAAATTATTGTAAATATAAAACAAGAATTGATTCTGCTGCGGTCAGCCAACAACACGGATGTGATGTTATCAGAGGATGCGCTATCACACACTCTGGAAATAACCGACTTGTACTGGCGTGTCCCACACTTGACTGTTTCCGATAGTTACAAAGAAAAACTTTTAAGACTCGTTAATAAGGACACACCGATTCATCTTCCCTTTAGGTCGTGGGAGTGTCACGAGTATCCTACGCTCCCGCAAACAAAGAGACACAACTGGACCGTCAAAACGTCATCTCAGATAGAAAAACCCCGCTATGTGATACTGGCGTTTCAAACTGATAGGAAAAATAACATAAAAAAGGACATGTCGGGTTTTGACCATTGTGATTTAATGGATATCAAGTTATACCTCAACTCACAGTACTATCCTTACGACAATATCCGAGGTGATTGGAGTTTATTCTATGAAATGTACGCGAAATTTCAGTCTTCATACTACGGTGTTTCCAATTCACCCATCATGGACTTGGATACTTTTAAATCGAAATGTCCGATCTTTGTAATTGACTGCTCCAAGCAGAATGATTCAATCAAGTCTGGACCTATCGATGTACGTGTCGAATTTGAATTTAAAAATAACGTACCGGACAAGACTACAGCTTACTGTTTAATAATTCACGATGCACATTTAATGTACAATCTTTTAACAAGTACAGTAAGAAAGCTTATGTAATGAAAGGGGGAGGGGGAATAATATTTAATAATCAAACTAAATTAATTTATTCAGTTGAGAGGATGGAGCCGTCTGGTGAGTATCTCACGCTGCCTAAGCTCTTGGAGCCCATCGACATGTTAAACGGAATATTTCTAAAACGGGTTTTCTTTCTAAATGAAAACTTTTCCAAATCAGTTACCGTTGGATTTTTTAAAAACCGAGACTACGGTCTCGGAGTAATGTTCAAGGGAAGACACGACTACGTTTACTGGTCGTTTGATGTATTTAATCAGTTTTGTGTAAATTTTAATAACATTTCCAAAGCCCTCAAAGATAATAAAAAAATTTATTTGGAAATTAACGAAATGGAAGTTGTTAAAGTTTTATCGATCTTTGGGACACCGCATGTTTTCCTGGGAAGTACTTTAACACTTAATCCGAGCGAGCAAGCTCAGTTTACTCCCAACCTCCCGGGTAGCACTTTGTCACTTAACTCGGGCGAGTGGGCGCAGTTTCTATCCAACCTTCCGCTAATACAGTTGGAGTTGAGAGAGTTGTTTTACGAGGAAGACCTTATAAAACAATATCTCTGTGGGGGATTCAACACTCCATCTCCGCACATTTTTAACAGATTAACTTGTGAAATTAATAGAGTCAATGGCTGCGGTAGTTGAATTTCAAGCCTTTACTGACAATAATAACCGTTTAATAGTGAAAGAATTGGCAATAGTAAGCGAACATTTTCAAACACAAATCGTTTTCAAGTCACCTTACTGCAAGTGTGCACTTGATGAAAAACAAAAAAGGACAGCTAGATGGTTGATACGACACTTGCACGGAATAAAGTGGGAAGAGGGTAGTATAGAATACGATGAAAATTTAATTCGAACACTTTGTAAACCTTTTACTAAAATTTATAGTCAAGGGTTGGAAAAAGTCAATTTTTTAAAAGAATTTCATCCTAACGTGATTGAAATACCGAAAGATTGTTCAAATACTTGTTCAAACGCTTGCATATTACCTATACACGCTAATTGTAACTTCAAGTGCGCCTTTAGAGCAGCACAGCAAGAGTATAAAAGACTGTCCAAACTTTAGTTTGGACATTATGTCTTTAACAACCATGGAGGACACATGGACTATGCTCTCAAAGGAGCCGAAGGCTCCAGTCGGTGTTATGACCGACAGCTTTATTATGAAATTTGACAGATACGTTAAATGGGACCTACTGTCAGCCCACTATGATTTTTCACTAGATATGTTGAGAATTTACCAACACAGGGTAAACTGGGGTTTGATTTTAAAAAGGACAAAGTTTCCCGAAGATATACTGAGGGAAATGGCTCCTAACTTTAATGTTGATTGTTGGACAATAGTAAGTAAATACCAGACTTTGTCAGAAAAATTTATTGATGACTTTGCAGACAAAGTAGACTGGGAAGATATTATACTGTATCAAAACGTAAGTGGAGCGTTTTACATTAAACATTATAACCGTGTATGTAATACAGATATCTCTGTGTGAATGTGCGTCCTATGGCTGGCCTAAACTCCGTAAGTCCAGGACATGAACTGTCGAGGTGAGGGCGGCCCAAATTCAATAAAAAACCGCCCGACTGTTCTCTAAGGCAGCCGTAAAACGCGTAAGTCCTGAGACAGTCCTGCAGCTTGGGGCTGGGCTAAACCCCGTAAGACCTCGAGTCGCAGATGCATCTAGTATGCAATGGGCCCTCGTACAGTTTAGTTGAATGGAACACTCTATGGTAGGCGTAAAACCCGTAAAACCAGAGTGTGAGATGTTTGTATTACATAATCATGGTACTGCAAAACCCCTTTGTAAGTTTGTTCGTCACATTGAAAGGCTTCTCTGAGTAAAGTGATGTCTTTACTTACAGAGGGACCCAAAAAAAGTATAAAAAAATAAATACAAAAAATAATAGCGGGAGGTAGCAATTTTGTTATGGAGTGGCTACCACCGTAACTTGCGATGGATGGGGCAAGTTACAATAAACAGCCGTTCTCACGGCTAGTGAGACTAGGCCTACTGGGGAAACTCACTATAATAAAAAACGCGCCAATGCACAAAGTGCAATGATCCTACCTCTTGGGTGGTGTGGAAACTGGATCATCTAATCAATTGAAAAAAGGTTTTTTTTAATTCTGCAGCCCCTCCACCGCTGCAGAAAGTGATGGCCTTCCGAAAAATCACACTAGTTGCCATCTCTTAAAAATTAAAAAAATTAAAAAATAAAATGAAGTGACAGAGTGTCAAATTTAGAAAAAGCAGGAGTGACACCATGGGTGGGGCGAGCAGGTAGTGGACGTAAATGACGTCACTCCACTTAAAACTATGTATCAATATTTATGGGGCCCTGAAAAGGGCCGTTTTTAGCAGAGGAGGAGGAGTTTAGGTGTACAGGTTTGAAATGTTATAGTAGTCGTCGTCATGTGTTACGCCAGGGCTTACAATGAGTTGGACATGGAGTTCCATGCCCTCCCCCCATCTCCAAGTGTTTGTAAGACGTTGACTAAAGAAGTAATACTTTGGAAGGAGGTGATGTTCCTCGGTTCCATCTTCATGTTTAATAATTTTCGTACAGTACAAGTATACTGTACGGTTTTGAAATGGGAATGAACGAAGTTCCCTGTGGAAACCTAGAAACTCCTCCCTGTTCCTGAGTACTCTGCTAATTATGATTGATGCTGATGGTTCCATGGTGGAGAGAGAGAATGAAGCGGACACCAGCGGGCTCACGGAAGCTATCATAAACCACAGCGTATCTTTACCGCATTCCTGATAAGATAAATGTAAGCACTTTGTGTTAGTACGTGGTGCGCACGCTAGGTTAGTAGTTACAAGCTTTGCCACCAGGTGCACGTTTGTACAGAGTAAAATCGACATTTGTTATTTTTTAATTGTGTATGTTTTAAGTCATTTAGTTATGTTGTTAGTAAAAAACAACCTTGTGTCCGAGTGGTTCCGCATCCGACTGGCATACGTCTTGAATTACTTACTGACATAGACCAACACCTCTTTGTCGAGTCGGGTACGCTAACCACTGGACCACGGGGGGTTGATTACTTTTTGTCTAATTTGTATAATATATATTTATGTTTCGCTGCAGGAGTGCTGGTAGGAGCGCACAGCTGTTTAATGTAGCAATTCCCTGCGCATGCGTCACCCACTCACAGCTGATGCCACCAGGTCCGCTCCGATCGACGTTGCCGCTAGGGGCGCTGCGATCACGTCAGCCATATTGCATTTGTTATAGTGTATATATGATTAGAGTAACAACGCGCATGCGCGCCCGACCAGCAGACAACGTGTACGAAGGTAGCCGATGGTAATAATCGAAGTTTAAAAGTGCATTTATTATAGTACATATATAAAAGGTCGCCATCTTTTTACATTTTATATAGTATAACGGGGAAAAGGATAGGAGTGTATTTTATATAGTATAACAAGGTTAACAGTGAATTTTATATAGTATAACATGGAAAAAGTTAGGTTAAGACTGAATTTTATATAGTATAACACGGAAAAAGTTAGGTTAAGAGTGTATTTTATATAGTATGATGTGGGAATTTGGAGGGAAATTTAGGAATCTGGAGGGAAATTTTGGGAGGGAAAATTCCCACGGGGTTGGTAGGACTGGGTCACGTGACCCGAAGATGCCCGAAGGTGGTCGCCATCTTGAATCCGAGAGCCGAAGATGCCCGAAGGTGAGCCTCAAACCCCCACGTTTACTCTACTCACAGCCAACTTTTAAGAACAAATCACGTGACAAGCTTTTTAAAACTAATGGCCCTAATCAACAATACATAGTAAATTTTGTCAATGATTATAAGTTTATTTCTAATAATACATATTTCATTATCTATTGTTGTAGTAAAGAAAATTTAAGCTTACTTTTAACAACATTCTAACCATACAAAAAAACATATATTGTTAGTGTAAGTTGTGGGCTTATTAACGATTTGCTTCTGGGAAAGGATGACTGTGCCTCGAGCAAGGAGTAAGTATTACATTTTTTACAGTAATAATATATTGTAACATTTATAAAACAATAAGCCTAATATTATGTTTTATTGACTTTGAACAACAAGATTCATTTTAAGTTACATTAGAGAACTATTATTTTTAAATGTCATAGACTCTTAAACTCGGTACGCCTGTGTTGTTTATGTAATTGGTTTTTAACACTCGTTAGCGTTGTTTGCAAATAAAGGAACCGTAGTTTTTTTTAATATATCATAAAATACTTAAACTATTACCAAATACAGAGTACTGTAGGTCGATCTAACATATCCTTGATGAATGGCGGACATGTCACTTTAAAGGAGACACGTTAAGAAGTAAATTTAGAAATAAGGAAAATCGACGGCTTTTTAATTTTGAAAACACATCACAATTGATACAAATCCTGAGATAATATAAATTAGTATAAGTTATTTACTGATTGTTATTAAGTTTTAAATAGTGGTTTTTAGACATTTGTTACAATAGTCTATATTAGGGGCCTAGTTCAATTAGTGTTTAGTGAGGCTGTAGCTGACTATATGGATTTGTTTTACTTTTCATGTTACTTCTATATTTATTTTGAAAGAGTTGTTATCTTTTATTTGATGAGGATATTATATATTATTCTTTAGTTTGTTATTTTTTTAATTGGTTTCAGCAATCTACGTCCTATTTCATATAAAATGCTGCACAGGCCCGTCGAATAATTTATTTTGTTATTGAGGTAGACTCTAAGCTCATCGCAACTGGTTAAAAATGGTTTGGTATTTCCAAATAAGTAGGCCTACTGTATATTGTAATGTTGTTTTAATTATTTATTGGAAATAAATCATTATTTCATGTGCTTTGTTTTACTTACCAATAAAGTCGACAACCCTCTCGTCAGTATAGGCTGTTTTAGAACATCTATCGTGTTTTTATAAGATTTCGAATAAGAAAATTTACGTTATCGGTTTAGCACGTTCCTCAGCTGGATCCGGACCAGTGCTCAGTTACATAATAACGACTCTCTCACCTCCAAGTCAATAGGGTTCGTTCGAAGATGCTTCAATGACGTCACAATACATTTAGGATATTTACGTGGTGGTACACGAGTTGCGAGATTTGCTAGCTGTGTTAAAGGGTCCCCAAACTAGTGCTTGAATTGCGACTACTCTCGACCTCAGGAAGCCCCATCAAGTTATGGCAAGACAAATGTACCAGGAGGCTCCTAATACAATTAGGATATTTAAGTGGTGGTACACGAGTTGCGACATTTGCTAGCTGTGTTAATGGGTCCCCAAACTAGTGCTTGAGTTGCGACTACTCTCGACCTCAGGAAGCCCCATCCAGTTATGACAAGACAAATGTACCAGGAGGCTCCTAATACATTTAGAATATTTACGTGATGGTACACGAGTTGCGACATTTACTAGCTGTGTTAATGGGTCCCCAAAGTAGTGCTTGAGTTGCGACTACTCTCGACCTCAGGAAGCCCCATCCAGTTATGACAAGACAAATGTACCAGGAGGCTCCTAATGCATTTAGAATATTTACGTGATGGTACACGAGTTGCGACATTTACTAGCTGTGTTAATGGGTCCCCAAACTAGTGCTTGAGTTTCGACTACTCTCGACCTCAGGAAGCCCCATCCAGTTATGGCAAGACAAATATACCAGGAGGCTCCTGTTCGTATTATTTATAATATATGATATTCAGGGAGAGTTGAGAGAAAAGCTGCACTCTCTGCTTGTGTGACGTAATGCTAGGCCGATTAATAGGCGTTTACGTGTTGCTGCAGTGATGAACTGTCTTTTCTGGACTGTAAAAGTTCTTATTATTGCACACATCGAAAAATCGTCTATTTTTTCAAAAGCACAAAATTTGTTTTTTGCTCTGAGGAGACAGTAGTCCTTTAACATGGTCTTCTTTATTACCAGACACAGCCCTATATATATATATATATATATATATATATATATATATATAGCACTTTTCCCAACACCAACCATTTGCATCACTTGGTGCCTTGATGTTCACCCACTACACTTTTATAATACACTCTTATACATATTAATAATAGCACACTGTTTTGTATGACTCAGAACAACTTGTCCACTTGTTTTCTTTGCCTGGATATGCGATATCCATATTTAAAAATAAAATGATTAACTAACTCATCACACCATTTACAGATTAATAAATATTTACATCAAATTAAAAATTTAAAACTAAATTAATCACTGTATTAAAAAAATAATTACACCACACTTACCGCCAACTGAAAAATACATCACGATATAAGACAGAACGTATGAGAAAACTTAGAACTTAGGCTTAAGCGGCCGGTGTCATGACTAGAATCTACATTTTCTGGTGACAACCGCGTCAAGGTACTACCTACAATATTTACAAAATAACCAGACGTTTCACCCATACTGTGATGTGGCATACTCAGAGAAACCACTGAGGATGCCACATCACAGTGGCATGGGCGAAACGTCTGGTTATCTTGTAAATATTATAGGTAGTACCTTGAAGCGGTTGTCACTGAAAATGTAGATTCTAGGTATGAGAAAACTAACTGTTTGGGGGTGCTAATGAGTTTGTCTTGTTGTAAATAAAGGGTACATGTGGATACGCTTTACTTATTGGCCAGCGCCCTTGAGATAGTCTAGGAGCACCACTCTCAACTCTCCCTGAACAGCATATAGACCTATACTAGCGGTTCTGATGTACCGTATGTACACATTTGAATAATAAAAGGCCAAATTATGTTTCACACTCTATATTTTGCTACAGTTAACTGAATTAATGGTTAAAAATTAAATTTTTGTTTATTTTACTTTAGCAAGTTATTGAACAAATTTGATACGTCTTTCAGAAAAATTAATAATCTTTCGTCCTTTTTTGAGTTGAAAGTCAAGATTCAAAAGGCTCAAATCTTAAACAAAATAGTTAGTCTATTAATCATCCTGGGAAAGAATTTAACTTAATCACATTATTTTTCACATTATGACGAACCACTTTATCTTTATTTTTAAATAATGAAGGTCCATGAAATCGAAATATAATTAAATATATAAGTGCTGAAAAGAAACCAGGATGTTAATTGATTTGCAGAGTCAATTTCACAAAACATTTACTGATTATATTTTTATTTATTTATAAATTTCACAAAAACAACAAGTAATATATTTAGAAAATATTACTAGTATAAATATGCATTTTAAATAAAAATAAATTTACTTTATAATAATTGCTTTTGTTCTTAAAAAACGTCAAGTAAAGGATTACAAGAATATATCATATGCCTTTTGCATGTTGTGCTTAATTGGTGTTAATAGTTAAAAAATATAATTTGACGGATTTTTTACCCTACACTACCATGTACGCAATTTTTAATGCAATACTAAACAACAATATATATATGTGCCAGTTATAATCATAATGTTGGTAGATCATGATCAAACATAAGTGTCAAAACAACCAATAACTTCACTTATTTAATATTGTTCGTTTGGCAGAGTTTATTAATTCATGGTATAATATTTAAGTACTGTATTTCAGTGTTAAGGCTGGGTAAATCTTCATCAATAGTTTGTTACAAAATGATATCCACGAGGTTACTGACCAGCACCAAACCGCGGTAGGCCTCACGAATGCAACGATTCTATTTCAACTATCGTAACACTTGAAGTGTCATTTGATAGTTGAAGACCTATTCTAGTGGACCATTAGTTGGATTTTGCATAAAATAAGTTTTTTAATATTTTTTTCACACTTAAATGTGTAAAACTTTAAATGTCATTCTTGACAATTATAAATTTATTAAATCATAATATCAACTTATGGTCCTCTTGATTGGGCCTTGGTTGAAGACATATAAAATACATTTTTCGGACATATTAGTGCATGTTGCATCCATCACTCAGCCGTAGTTGTAGATTTTAAACATACTCTAATACAAGAATAAAGAACTGTATTGCCTTTGGATACACTGAGTAGAATAGGTATTGTCAAACATTTAAAGTATAAAACGTATTCTAAGCACGTTAAAACAAAATTTCAGTGATGAATACACTAAACAATGAATACACAAAAATTTGTTTTAGAACCATCTATGAGCTAGTATCATTTTAAAATTCTACATCTACCTCAACATCCAAGGACTCCGCAACGGAGTAGAAAGTGTTCCTTGGCAGCCAGGAATTCAACTTAGCTTTAAATATCGAGCTACCCACAAAGTGAGCAGACGGGATTAATTTATTTAAACAATTAATCCAATTAATTTTGTAACATTTCCCAATCTATGTTGTAGTATGTCAACTTCAAGTAACTTATGCGTATATTATTGTATTTATGGATCAAATCTCTGGATAGAAAAAGGTGTAAATTACGTTTTGTGTAAAGTAATACATTACAAATATACAAGTTAATTTTGGTTAACAGTTCTGTCTTAACAAAAAGAGGTCTGCAGTGATCCATAGGACCTAGCCCACACCTGGTCCTGATTATCTCTTTTATGAATCAACATCAGCTGCCTGACTGTGGTCGAATGTCCCCATAAAATCAATCCATAATTAATATGACTTTGAAATAAACCAAAACAGGCCATCATTAAACAGTCATGAGAAAAAAAAATTTAATTTCCAAACAAGATAACTAAGCCTAAATAATTTCTTATTTCAAAGTCAGAAGTCAAAATCTTTATTGGACCAAATTAACAATAATAATTTGCATTAGCCAAGTCATTAACTAAAATTAAACAGCATAGCTCGTAACATTTAATATAAGACATCACTTAACCTATATGATATGACAAACCTATAATATGTATATCACCTTCCTGACAAAAACTCACGAACGCTGTAACAGGCAAGATTTACCAAATGGCCTTTTAGACGTTTTCTAAATTTTGATGTGTCTAACTCCAGCCTAAGAGAGAGTGGAAGTCTATTGAATAAACAAATCCCATTATATACTGTATGGTTTTTGAAAAAAGATGTGTTGTGTTTGGGGATTGGTAGTATATTCTGATTACGGAGAGAATAAGAAGTTTTATGTGAAAAGTTAAATTTTGAAAAGTGTTGACTGACAAATGTCAATGTTTCTAGGATGTAAATGGATGGTAAAGTCAATATTCCTGTACTTCGAAAGATTTCTTTGCACGATTGGCGTCTGTTCATATTATAAATAGTCCTCACAGCCCGCTTTTGGAGTTTAAAGAGGAATAGAGTTTGTTTACTCTCGTGACCCCAAATAGGGACAGCATATGCTAAGTGGGGATATATCAGCCCATAATATGTTGCCAATAGGACTTCACTGTTTACATAATTTTTAAGGCTACGCAACACAAATATTCCAGAACTAACCTTCTTGGATACATATTCAATATGGTTGTGAAAATTAAGTCTCTCGTCCAATACCAATCCCAAAAACTTGACACTACTGCTAGGGTAAACTATGGTTTCGTCTATAAGAACGTTGAAATCACGCTTAGATCTCTCTGTTAGGCAAAAGTTCAGCAGTTGTGTCTTTTCGGAATTGACACAAAGCAAGTTTTCGTCAAACCACTGCAGCAATTGATTGGCTTCAAAAAACGATTCTTGTTCCAGATCACGAAAATTAGAGCTGGATATTGAGAGAGAGGTATCATCTGCGAAGAGTGACAGTTTAGTGGCTGAAGAGGATACAGGTTGATTATTTATAAATAAAAGAAATAGTACAGGACCCAGGACGGAGCCCTGTGGTACACCCCTCACGATGGAGGTCTCAGTAGAGGAGTACTGACGCACTTGCCCAGCCTCATCCAATAACCATTTAAATGATGACAATATGAATGTCAATCAAGTTTGGTATCAAAGTGTTAAGGTTATAATTAATTTTTAATTTAATAAAAACGAAAATCACCTGCAACATTTTCCCGTTGTCTGCTAGGTGATGTATTTTTTATTACGATAATGTCACGAATCCTTTATTGTAATGTTTTGCATGAAAGTAATCAGAATATATCGCTGATTTATTGTTGTGTTGACTCGCGCGGCACAGCACCATGGCTGTACACATTGATGCGTAAATGATTAAATAAAAAATACTCAAATCTTAGTTGTTTTTGTCATCCGATTTCATATAACGTTAGATTTTCAGATTGCAAATGAAATTTGCAAAAAAATTTATTCTTATGATTTTTTGTATTCCTAACATTTCAAAAGTTATTAAGGGTCAAAAATGTCAAATAGCCTCCATTTTGAAAATAATCGACAAAGGTTTTTGATTTTTTATTTCAGTAAGAAAATGGTTTTATTATTGTGTATGCGAAATTTAAACTTTATATGGTTAATATTGTCAAAAATAAAAAATAATTTGTAAAAAATACCTTTAGAATCCAAGAAAACGTTATTTCAGGAAATAGATAAAAACTTTATTTTTGAAAACGTTAAAATACTAAAATTGTATAAAATTTATATCAACATTCCTATTAACCACATATTAAAATATAAATGTTGCACATTGACATGTTCATAGGTCTTTTAATTTCTTAGAAAACAACCTTCAAACTCGCGAACACATAATTTATGCTCCGACGTACTTCTGCATATTGTATTCCTGACGAATAGAATGTTCTGTCTTCCATTATCTCGCTCCACATCATAATGAGCCGTTCAGGAAGAACACTCCAGGAGCTGACACTAGGGATGAACTCGTATATACCCCCTCTTATGACTTGACCAGGGGAGACTAGATTTAGCTAATACGCGTTCGATTGAATTTAGATTAAATATCTATAAACCAATAAATTTTACTTGTTCTATGATTATTTGATGTGAATTAACAAATAAAATAGAAAACATTTATTGTGCTTGTAATATATGTATTTTCAATCAAAAGAAAAAGTGTTCATTTCATGACTCAGAATTAAATCAATTAGTTGCACATCAATGTCAACTATACAAATACTATAATCATTTTTTTCTCAAGTTCATCTTGAGAAAAAAAAAATTATAATTGTATAATAATAAATTCATTCTTTTAACCTGTTCACGTAATAAGAGAAAATAGTTCATATAAAAAGAAATGAAGTTTTTGACACTACTAAATGATTAAAATTGAAAAGTACCATTATGATCGCCTTACAAATTAAATACGGAGCTTTTCTGCTTTAAGTGATCGCAGTAGAAAATTAAACAGTGAAGTCTTTAATTAATTAATGAAATTAAACTAATACACTCATAAATGTAATAATTAGTTAGTTATACGCTATTGTTTAAAGAATAATTATAATTAATTTATTATTATTCCATTCATTACATTCTTCCCGATGATTGAAGGTGACTATTTAATCTAAATTAATGATCTTTAAATTATATCTGTACTATAATCAATAAATTAAATTCACATCGGACAATAATTCATACGTTATTTGGTTATTGTAAAAGCGCCTTATTACCCGTAATAACACAACGCCTGCTATATTTTATAATACAGTATGATCGCTTATTTGTTATACTTGAAGTCTGCTTACATTAGAAGGCGCTTCGTGAAAACGAAAAAGGACAGTTTTATTTTATTATTTGCCTCTCGCAAAATACTGTATATAGTTTTCCAATACAATTTGATAGTGTGTGTGTAGATATATACTGCACATATACTGATTTATGCTAGATTGTGAAGAACATCTTTTTTACTTTTATTGGGTCAAGAGCTTAATCCGATTGAAAACTGTTTTCAATCATTTGGAGAAATAGGATTCAATTTTTCAGAAAATGAGATAAATGTATATTAATTTACGTCATACTTTGATGAATACGTACATTTCAAGGAAACAGTTTTGTTGTTATATTTCGTCAGTTTGAAAATGTAATTTTAGATTAAGGCTTGAAGAAAATATAGTAACAATTGATTGGCAATATGAATAAAAAGTTTCAATAAATTATGTTGTTTGGGGAAACAGGGGTTCCCAAACTGTTTTGAACCACCCCACCTCCTGTTGAAATGGGAGCCTCACTTAAACAATAAATTGTATGTTATGTTTAAGCACATAAAAAGAAATAAATACTACATTGAAAAGGAAAAAAATACCATCTTTGTCTATTTTATGAAATGGTTACACCATGTAGAATATTTAAAACAAAAAGTCCGTAAATATTTGAATGCGTGTAGTAACCTCAGTGGTATCCTAACTGAAAAGGAAACAAATACGCTTACTATGCACATGTACAATCATTGTTATCTTTTGGTATTATCTCATGGGGAAACACGAATTCGCATATAAAACGATTCTTCAGCCTATTAACATATTTAAAAATCAATATTAGAAGCTGAATTTAAAAAACAAATGTAGAAGATACCCGACTGACATTCTGTTTCATCGATACTAAACATCCACATGTATAAACACTTTTTCACTACACTACAATGAGTTTAGCTGTTTTCGTTATGTGTTTACAACCTGCGAAACATCATATTTTCAACAGCTGTCTATTGTTTACTACCGAAAGTAACATTGTTTACAACCGAAAATTTTCCACAGTCAACAACACCTGTTTTTATTCCGTAGTGTAGTGAAAAGTATCGTTCAAAACTCGAGTGAAAGTGTTTTGTATGTTCTCGACCATTCGAAGTGCTCGACAAGTCTCGCACTTCAAACATATGGTCTCGAACATGCAAAACCCCACTTTCCACTCTTGTTATGAAATATACTATAACGCCACTTTCATATCATACACGATATTCTGAAAACATTGCTATAGTCCGTTCAATTGGTTAAGTCATTTTCAGTTACTAATGCATTTTTATACGTTTCACACACTGTTTCAGGAAACATCGATACTAAACATCTACATGAATAAACACTTTAAAGCCACTTTCATATCATACACGATACTCTGAAAAAATTGCTAAAGTCCGTTCAGTTATTAATGCATTTTTATACGTTTCACACACTATGTTTCAGGAAACATCGATACTAAACGTCTACATGTATAAACACTTTAACGCCACTTTCATATCATACACGATTTTCTGAAAACATTGCTATAGTCCGTTCAATTGGTTATGTCATTTTCAGTTACTAATGCATTTTTATACGTTTCACAGATTTTATATAGGAATGATCGTAATTAAATTAATCAAAACATTTGTACCTTACCCACCTTATCTATTTTTAAATATGATATTTGAAAACTAATAGACAGCTTATATGTGGAGGAGGCCGAGATTATCATCGGGACCAGTTATGGATGGGCCACCTGAGTGATCCTTGTCCTCCCCTTATCTCTCTTCATCATTGTATCATTACCAATAATGCATTGGTGCTACAATACTGAATTGCAATAACAATAAATATAAGCCTAAATTGTCCGCATGATAACGGATAGTTTAGTTCTAATTCACCCGTCAATGGAATGTTATTTTTTACTATAGTCCGAATAAAATAACTTTGGTACTGGTGGAACGGCACGCTCCCTCCACTGGTCTGAAATTACAAAACCGTGAGTCTTAATTTGCTGTCAAACGTAAAATAAGTAACCAATAATTTTCAAACTAATTGTATAATGTCCACCATGTTATATTCTTTAAGAACAAAATATGTTGGAGATTTTGCTTAAACTAATTTGCTTTGTATTGTGATATTTGTGTTTAAGAACACACATTTTTATGAGTTAAATTGCGCGTTAGTTGTCTTTAACTTGTTACTCTAGCGAGAATAATAATAATAAAATAATTTCTTGAGGGTGGACGACAGTTTGGTTCATTGTGATTACTTTGGTATAAGACTCATTTAATAATTCTAACAAGTTAATGAGAAATTAATGTTTTATAAACTCTTGCAAACTTCCTTTGAGAAAAAATTACCTGTGTTCCTTATGTATTTCTAAAATAATACTGTGGCACTAATAAAACATGCAGAAAAATAATGAAGAGTTGATGAAGTAAACTCATAATTCGTTTACATCGAGGCTGTGTCGGACGCGTAAGGTATACTCTGCTCAAGGAAAAGTGTAGACCAGATATTCGGTCTAAGCGTAAATAATGTTAACAGTAATAGATAGACGATATTTCCAGATAAGAAATGTTTCTCCGGTAAGAAATAAGGTGAGTTAATTGACTTTTGACTTTGAGGTGTGTTCGTGTTTAGTTCTTAATCGATTTAACAGTTATTGGTATAATTTAATTGTCAGTTTATTTTTATTACAATAATTTAGATTTACTGATTTAAAGTTTTTTTTTAGATGTGACAATAATGTTTTAGGATTCATTGCATATATAATTATCAATGTTTAGTGCTAATATTTAGGCCCTTTCATATTTTAGTTAATATTCTATTAGTAATACTGTATTGACAAGAAGGCGTTGTGTTTGCAATGGAAGAGGCCAGTGACTACACTGCACGTGTGGTATCACCACCACCTTGTTGATAATATAGTTTTGAAAACTACTAAAACTTTCTTCGTAGTTCAAGAACATTTTATTTAATACGAGAGTACGATTTTAGTGTACTTAAATGACATGATTAATTTAGGTTTAAAGAAATGTTGTCTAGCGTTTGTAGTTACCAAGTTTGCAAAGGTTAAAAAAAAAATCATCAACTTGTTTGAATTATTAAACGAATCTTATACCAAACTAATTATAATGAACCAAACTGTCATCCACCCACAAGAAATTATTTTATTATTATTATTCTCGTTACAGTGGCAGGTTAAAGACAACTAACGCAAATATCACAATAATATTATCACTAAACACAAATAACACTGTTTGTGGTGAGGTGAGAAGGAAGGTGTTTATGTATAAAATAATACAAAAAGAATGCATTTTGGGAACAACATCAACATTATAATTTAATGATAAGTTGTATAAATAAATATGAACAAGCTATAAAACCATTAATCAATGAAAATGAAAATAGTTACAGTAAAAAAAATCTAACAAAAATATATATGTGTTGGAAACTCATTGAAAACACATGTAAAAAACAATAAAATATTAAATAATAATAACACATATGGACAAGTAAATAAACCATAAAAGTGTTAAATTGATTCTCACAGTAAAATTGTTAAATGATTCCCACAGTACCCCCTGCCAGTGATTTGGTCACACCACGTATCACGTGCAAGGTACAAATCACGATACACCACTCTGGAGACGGTCAGGGAAATGGACTCTTCGTCCAGACCTTGTAGTCCTCGTGGTTGGTGCTGTATCCTGCAAAGGAGAGTCATGTGGAGGGTCTGAGACCATAGCTGAAGGTACCGGTTGCACAGTCTTCGACAGCCATAATATAGACAGGCTTCAGGTGATCCAGGGACACGGTGACGTCAGAGCCTCTCATGCTAACTACAGTTGTCTTACTGGACCTGCTGATAACATGATATGGTCCAGAGTAAGGTGTTGCAGGCTGCCATTGGACGCGTCAAAGCGCACAAAAAATTGTTTGTAGGTGGCCTGGTCCCTGAATACAAAAGCATGCGTACACCATGGCGTATTCTCTATACAGGACGGAAGTTGTTAAAATTGTGTCTGAGGTCAGTAACGAAGGTTGAAGGGACTGTGTGGCTAGCTGATGGAGATGGAACTAGGAACTCTCCTAGAAGGGCTTGACCATACCATTTCAGCAGCAGAAGCCTTAAGGTCTTCTCGCCATGCTGCGCGAATACCCAAGAGGATCGTAGGTAGCACTTCGGACCAACGTTCAGTTCCGTGACATCTGATGGTACTTTTCAAATGGCGGTGGGACCTTTCGACCAAAACTTTAGCAGTTGGATGGAAGGCAGTGGTCCGTAAACGGCTGGTGCCCAAGAGGTTGCTTAGGTTTTGAAAAAGATTTGATTCGAACTGCCTCCCCTGATCCGTTGTTATACGAAGAGGAGTGCCAAATCTGCATATCCACGTCGAGTAGAGAGTACGGGCAACATATCCGCTTCCATGTTCTCCAGTGGAACAGCCTCTCGCCAGCGATAAAATCTGTCCACACACGTGAGACAGTATCTGTAGCCCTGTGATACTGGTAGTGGTTCAACCAAATCTACATGAATATGGTCAAATCTTCCATATGGAGGAGCGAAGTTATCCACAGGAGTCCACGTGTGGCGGGCGATCTTAGATTTCTGGCAATCCATGTAAGAGCGGGTCCAGCGTCGGCAGTCAGCTTTTATTGAAGGCCAAACAAAACGCTGGGTAGTCAACCGGACCGTTGCATTTCTTCCAGAATGAGACAGAATGGAAGGCAGTTTGACGGAAGTCCTTAGTAATGAAGGAACGAGCATGTGAAATGGAGCAATCACAATACAGGACAAGGTTTGTACCTGGAATTGGGATTTTCTGTAGCTTTAAGCTGGAATTCGACTCGAGACATTACTGCAGTTCGGCATCGTGAAACTGCGACTCGGCTAAGGCTTCATAGTCCAGTGAAGCAGTGACTGCTTCAATACTTGACAGCGAGTCAGCCACTACATTGTCAGACCCAGATATGTGACGTATGTCCGTGGAGAACTGGCCGATGTATTCTAGGTGGCAGAAATGACGACGTGGCGAGCTCTTATCGGGCTTCTGGCGGAAGGCGAAGTTTAGGGGCTTATGGTCCGTGTAGATGGTAAATTCCCTAACCTCGACCATATAGAAAAAGTACTTGACAGCGAGGTATACAGCCGTCGTAGGCACTGTATTTAGATTTGGTGGGGCTAAAACTTCTTCAAGAAGAAGGACCATGGCTGCCAAGTATCCCCAATCTGCTGCTGGAGGACAGCTCCCTCGGAGTGGTCAGAGGCGTTACATATGATGGCCAGGTGAGCGTCAGGAATAGGATGGGCCAACAATGTTGCCTCACTCAGACTATGCTTGCAGGCTTGGATTACTTATCGCCCGTCCTTAGCCTAGTTCAGAGGTCCGTTGCCCTTCACGTTCTTCTTCAGCAGGGCGAAAATTGCAAGAATGCAAGACTCACATTTTATGCCCTTACCGGGGGGTTTGGAATGCCCCTCGAGAAAAGGGGGGCCCGAAAAATGTTTGAAATTTAAGTTCTAAAAACACAGTCTGTGGACTTTTGTGCCTTTTAGAACATTACATTTATGTATATCAATTTGATTTATTACTGATTGACTTGATAGGTTTAATGCTCTTTCTTCTTTGAATAAATCGTGCAATATTTTTCATTCTTGTAACTAATTCAGTCAAGATTCAACAACAGCAAATCACAAATTATTTGGTATCATTTTCCTTGTAATTTTGAGTAAATTTCATATTTATTAACCATTTTGAGATAAAATGGCAAAATTACAAAAAATACTGATTGATTGGAAAAGTCGACTAAGTGACTAATCGAGCGGAAGTGCGGCCAGTCCCGGGTAGGTCGGGTCGGTCGTAATCCCCTGCGTATGTGTGAGTGAATCTACCTGGCGTCCAGTCGCACTCCCAGTTTGATAATAGTATAGTTACGAAAAATACTATAGTTTGTATGATAGAACCTGTCTCCTGGACCCTCAGCTACCTGGGACTGGCCCGGGACACACCCAGCACTGGCAGCCGCCTACGACTGTTTCCTTAATGAGTCACTTACTGGCATCCCCACTAGGTGAACTAACTTTTTTTATGATATAAAACTCGATAAAAATTGAACAATATTGAGGTGGTCTGTTTATTTGTATAGTAACAATAAAGTTGGTTTTGTGTAACGATATGACGATTAAATTACATTGGAATTGACAACAATTCTAATAAAATATTTTTTTTAAATAAGCTTATGAGTAACATGGGTTAGAAGTAACAATCGAGTTTCACGAGAAAAATCTACGGTACCAACACTTGGAACATTGGACTTTTGCAGTCTGACTCATGGTGGCTAAAATATTTCTGAGAAGTAAATTATTGCAAGTTTACTGAGTTAGAATAATAAAGCCAAACACTGCGTTATTGAGTAAACATTAATATTATAGACCATTTTACCAACGTCAATCTAAATAATTGACAAGGATTTGAAACCATTATAGAATCAAAGGTCATTTAGCAATAATTGGAATTTGGTAGATCATATCACGGTAACTAATATATACGGTAGGTATCACGCGCATTTCTCCCCACTACTTTCCACTCAGCATGACGTCATATGGGCGAAGTGGCAGGTTTACAGACATGTGTGGAATATGTTTACTGGACTATTCCGTTTGTTATAATTTATTTTTTTTAAGAATTTTAAATTTAAATTAGACTTGAAACTTTTGATTCGGAGTAAAGCAGACATATTTTGTAATGATTATACATAAACATTGATTATACCTTAAACATGATTATTTTATATTTCACATGAATGTTTTATGTATTTAATTTTACTATTTAAATGTACCTAAAAAATCTAAAAAATTTAAACATAAATAAATTATCTTTTAAAATACCTTACGTACATTATAAAATAAATCTTCCAAGAGATTATGAGATTTATCTGGATTAAGATATTCGGAAAACATTTTATTTCATCATTTATATTTTTATATAACGTTTGCTGAGTACTATTTTCTATTTAGAATTAATTTTCTTGATCAATGTAACAATTACAGTAACATCTACCGTATATACAATCATACCTAAAATTAATAAATAAAACACTGAAGTCAAGAACTTGTGTAATAGAGCATATTACAATTGTTGTGTATATTCACGTCACTTTTATTCAACTTATTTGCTGAAGCTACAGTTCCAGAGATAAACTCAGCAGCTTTACAGACATTTTTCTTTCAGTACCAGCTACAAGAAGATGGATTATTGTAAATTTAGGAGTATATTTTAGGTCCCCTTCTTGATAATTCAGAAGTATAAAAAAACATATTTCTTAATTATTTTTACATCTTTAGTGCAAAAGGTACATCACTAAAAGACCCACACGACGTTCTTCATCACTTGGATTCGTAAAACTAGTTGCGTTCAGTTCTACTTTTAAATCATTAAACAAGCTCCTACTAAATAAAGCCTTCCACGTCACAAGCTAAACACGAAAGTCAATTTTTTTCATCTTGCAGCAGATGTTCTCCTATTGCTTAGTCAAAGTCGTAAAATACTGGCTGTCTCCATTTTCCAACCAAATTTCTTACAACTACCTGGACGTTGTTCTGAGGTCCTAAAATTTGATCATCAATAGGCCAACCACAGGCAAGTTTGGTTATAACGTCATCTCATAACTAGATAAAACGACACTATTTTCAAAATCAGAAAAACACAGGGTGCAAGGACTTTTAAAATGTTGTTAAGGCTTATCTCAATAAATCCAGGTGTTAATTATATTTACCACAAACGACTTTTGATTGTTATTTCACTTAGAAAAGGGCATTTCAAAACAACTCGTTCAAAATTTAGACATTTTCGAGATAATCAACTAATGTTACCGCTTTAGATATGTCTTCGATGACCAGCTCCCTCATTTCCCAATAGTTATTATCTTCTTCTGATATTCTTAAAACAGGCTTTCAACATTTCACAACTACGGTTAAAACGCTAATTTTTGTTTTCGCTACCGGTAATTGTAGTTCCGATACAATTCATAGAATCGTTGTTTTATAACTAAATTTTCTCGTTAAAAAAAATCATTATAATTCTTTTTTTACTGCTGAATTGTTTTGGAGGTGTAATAATATGAGTACTATGGTATTTTTACAGCCCTCATATACACACACAGAAGGAAGTTTTGGTTTTTTCTGTTTCTACAGAAGGAATTAACGATTTTTTCTTTCACGAAGCTTAGCTATTTTATTTCTTTCGCTAGAATTTGGAACATACATCAATTTAGTATGTTAATAAATTTAACTGACGATAGTTTTAGTTTTATTTTCTGTTTCATATTTAAAGTCTTACCCTTAAAATCGATCTGAAAATCATTTTCATCAAACAGTTTAGAACTACGAGCATTGTTAGCCTTTATACACGTATTTAGGCATTACGCATACATTTTCCTTTCGGGAAAGAATGAAAATAAATTACCTTTGTTATATTGTCTTTCACTAGTTCGACAACCAGCAATTGCACGCCAGGGCATAGTCCTACATTAAATGTTATAATAAATATAAAAACACACAATTGCAACAAATTAAGTTTGACATAAATGTTTAAAAGTTTTAAGTTATACAACCGGAAACAGCTCAATACGGCATAATAATTGTTATCCTATAATACTTTTGTAATGAAGATAAACGCAACAAACTATAATTTAAATGACACCAAACTTGGTAACAAATTCAGTATAACCATTGATTTTACTATACATACATTTATATAGTAAAATCAATGGTATAACTAAAAGTGTTAGTGGAATGGAATGAATGCACTTTTTGGCAGCAAAACAGCTGTTCGCTCATGTGACGACACTGTGATGTTCTATTTACCGTGAATCATATTATTCATTTGGTATGAAACAAAACAAAAATTGAAGTTTTTTTCATACTACATTCCCTTTCATATTGTTCCATTTCCTACTTCCCTAACCTAAATGTGTTGGTTGACGTAGAGTTTAGAGCTGAGAAAATATTTCGTTCAATCACAAACCATTAAACCAAACAAAATGAGGATTATCATCAGCCAAACCTCATTATAGAAACTAGGCCTATCTAATAAGTAACAGAGTGAGAAAGTGGTACCGATGTGTTGAGTAATCGTTCTTAAATCTAAATTATTCTAATAAACCAGTTATTTAGTTCATAACATTTAAAATGTCATTTTATAAATCCTACATAGTTTTGTTTATTTTAACCTATATCCATTTAGGTTCAACTTTATATGAAGACCAAATTGGAAAATTTGATTGGTTAGTAAGAATTTAAAATAAGCTATTTATACATGTTTTGTGTTTTCTATATCTAAGATTAGGCCTATTTGATTGAAATTTAATCCCAGTTAGTTTCACAAACGTCAGAACTGATTAAAAATTAGTAAGTTAGGCCTATGCCCAAGCTTATAATATGTGTTCCGTTCTGCAGTTAATCAATCATCTTATATTTTTCACTTATTAACCCCAGCTTGCTGTCTGAAGTCATTTCTGTAATGTCAGGCATCAGGCCCGTTATCACTGATTTTATAAAGTTTGTTTTGAAAATAATTAATAAATAGTTAATTGCACTAAGGTAATGGAACTTTTATCATTTTCTTTTTAAAGCCTTTTAAAACAACCTAATGGCAGTGAAGTACATTAATAAATTGTTTTGATAAAAACTTATATTAAAAAATAAATGCAGTATACAATTAATGTATAGACATAACTTATTAATAAATTTAGGGGTATTTTTGTGATTCCTATTCTGTTATGAGAATTTTTTCTAAGATAGCCATATTATGCACAATATTTTCACTGAATAAAAAAATATATAGTTATTTTAATCCATTTTAGATAACAACATTTTAAAAAATCTTACAATCCAATCCGTTGCTTAGCAAGGAAAAGTATTGAAAGCATGGTTTTAGTGATTATAAAAATTACCTTTGAAATACATCCTAATGTTGAAGTAAGGATACGGCGTCTGGTCGCTCAATGGTTAGCCATCAACGTGGGACACTACTAGAAAGTCTGGGATGTCCATGTTGGATGGTAGTCAAAGTTCAGATGTTGTGTAGGGAAGAGAACTGAGTGTCAGACTTGTCAGTTAGCTGAAAATCAGACCAACACTACACGGTTCGGATTCCACGTAAAGCTGTAGGTCCCATGGTTGCTCTGACTATTGGGCTATTAATAAATTGTCCTTTCTGAGCTAAGTCGAACCTCAGATAGTAACAGTGACTACACTCGTTCATCACACTCATTCAAAAATCCATATTCGCCCAAATCTTGATGATCGGCGTCTTAAGAATAAATAAATACAAAAATATATAGCTACCTATATATTTCTATTTTTAGTACAACATTTTAAAAATTCACAATTCCATCCGTTGCTTAGAAACCAAAAACACTGAAGGCACACAATTATTGATTACGAAAATTTCCTTTAAAATAAGCCCATTTTGAAGCAAGTATCTTAGGCCTGTATGTATTCTGTAAATTGTAATTTTATATAGTTACAAAACTAATCTATATTACACATCACGTCGGTTTTCTATATCAAAACAAATAAATTGCAACAGTACAGTAACAACAATAGCGATAAAAGTGATACAGCTGACGAGACTGTAGAAGTAAACAAACTTCATAACTAATATGTTATTACTCTATCTGAAAACAGATAATGGTAATTCCAAATGTTAGTTTATTCATAGGCTTTTCAAATAGTATTTCAATTTAAATGCCTACAATGCTAGGTTTTGGGGATTTAAAACAATTAAAAA
>JAQJVL010003460.1:0-60730 GCA_035578905.1 Stictocephala bisonia | reverse complement strand
TATGCTACAGCAGCTTTACAAGAAACAAAATATTTGGTTACAAAACAGACAAAATGATAACTACAACAATATTTTAATAAAAGTTTATGAAACAAGTTCAATTTGCTCATAGACTATAAAGACTGTGGAAGGCAATGCATTTTCTGTACTTGTGCACTGCACGTTTTCTGCTTTCTAACGGTGAATGGTTTCAAATAAGTGCTCGAACGACTGTTGGGCATACTATTAGCTCAGCTAGTAATTACTTAATCAGGTACTGGAGAGGGAGACAGAGAGAGGGACGACGAGAGATAGAGACCATTGGTGCTACCTGTGAAAACCAAACATGAACTAATTTCAGCAAACAGGCAAACTAGCTTCATTAACTCATATGAGCGGACAGTCTTCTTGTTTCTATGGTTAATGATTGGATCAATTAAAATTGTTATTTAAGAGTTTAGAACAATTTCAAATTAGTGAAATGCTATTAATATCCACATATTTGTTTCACTTTAGAGAGGCGAGCAGAGGGTGTCAACAACAGCTCGCTCCATCCTGGCTGCATTTTTCCTCATCTTCATCACTTGCCTCGGTCTTGCACTCTTCAACTACATTGAATGGCTGGACTTCCTCTATGACTGCTCATACATCAAGCTCACCATCACTCTTATTAAATACATCCCGCAGGTAACTGAACACTATTTAATATCATAAACAAATAAGTCCCCACAAATTTTCTTAAGCTAAGGAGAAGATAAGATTGCTTGATAAGATTCATTTTAAAGCTTAAGGGCAGAAAAAAACATCAAAAATTGAAAAAAAATACCTGGGCTCTGCCTCACTGGCCTTAAAACATTCAGTGATTTTCTATCACTACAGCTTTTTTATTGTGATAGAATGTTTACAGCTTGTTTACAATCTTTATGCTGTAATAGACGGACAGGAAAACTCAAACTATATTGTACAAAATGTAGTCTTTTTAACAGAAGTTACAAATTATCTCCAATTCTTACTTACTTACTCTTACTCCCAGGGCCATCTATATCGCAGGTGATATTTAGCCGCACCAACAAAGCCTCTCCAGATTGACCTGTCCTCTGCATTCTCTTCCATGGCTCCAACTCGCTGTATATCTAGCCTAACCTGGTCCCACCATCTTTGTTTTGGCCTCCCACGAGGTCGCCTTCCCTCAGGGTTATTTTTGCTAACTTTCTTTAGTTGGGACTCTTCTCTCCTTCTCAACACATGCCCAGCCCACCTTAGTCTTCTACTTTTGACCTCACTCACAATGTCTGCGTCGTTATACAGGTCTCTAATCTCCCTGTTATGTTTCCTTCTCCACTCCCCTTGGTCATATGTGGGCCCATATATCTTTCTCAAGACTTTGTTTTCGAAGACAATTAGTTTTTTTTCTTCTTTCTTATTTAGTATCCACGTTTCAGATCCATAGAGCAAAACTGGGATGACTATTGATTTGTACAACCTAATTTTTGTTTTGTGTGACAATGACTTGGAAGATAGTAATCTATTGCATGCATAAATGCATCTGTTGGCTGAATTTATTCTTTGCTGTATCTCAATTTCTTCTGCGTTTTTATTTGAAATTGTGACTCCGAGGTATTTGAATTCCGGTACTTGTTCGAATTCATGACCATCAACTCGTAGGGGGTCTTGGGTGTAATTTTGGTCTCTTGTAAAGTGCATGAATTTGGTTTTTGGATCGTTTGTCTTCAGCCCCATTTTTTCTGTTTCTGTTATGAAGACCTTGGTCAGCGTAGTTAGATCCTCTAGCTTTTCTGCCATTATAGCTACGTCATCTGCAAATGCTAGAATGTTCAGTTTTCCTCCGACTTTAACACCTAGGTTCATTTCTTTGTCTTCTGTCTTCTGAAGGGCCTCCTTTAGAGCCATGTTGAATAATATTGGGGAAAGGCCATCCCCCTGTCTGACTCCTGAGTTTACTTTGAAGGTTTTGCTGTTTTGTCCATTTATTCTCACGGAGCATCTTGACTCGGTAACACTCATTTTAGACAGGTTTATCAGTTTTCTGGGGACCCCAAATTTTTCTAACTGTACCCATAATCTTTCTCTGTCAATGCTGTCATAAGCTTTTTGGAAGTCAATGAAGATGGTATAAAATTCTTTGTTATATTCCCAGTACTTGGCTACAATTTCTTTCAGTAAAAATATCTGGTCTGTAGTGGACCTACCTTTGATGAAGCCTGCCTGGTGTTCTTCAATTATTTCGTTTGAGTAGCATTCAAGTCGATTTAGAATAATTTTAGTCAGGACTTTATAGGGGATACTTAGCAATGAGATGGCTCTATAGTTTCCACACTCTTCTTTTTCTCCCTTTTTATGTATGGGTACAACTACTGCCTCTTGCCACTCAGTTGGCATTTCTTCCTTTTCCCATATTTTAAGTATTAACTTCCACAGTTTCTCAATTACTACATTTCCTCCTTTTTTTAGTAATTCTGCTGTAATTTCATCTTTTCCTGGAGCCTTGTTATTTTTCAGTGTCTTTACTGTGTTTTCCACTTCTTGTTTGGTTGGTGGGTCCAGGTTTGGTTGTACATGGTAATAACTACATTCATTGTCTTGTTTTGTTGTTTCATCTCCTCTGTTGACATTAAGTAGATCACTGAAATATTCTTTCCACCTTTCAAGGACTTTTTGGCTTTCCGTAATTAATGTGCCATCTTTACTCTTAACTCCGTAAGAGCGGGGGGTGAATCCTTTTTTGAAAAATCTTACTTTTCTAAAGAAGTCTCTTGAGTTGTTTGTTGTGTTATCTTCTTCGGCTTTATCCAGCAAGCTATTTATATATAGCCGTTTTTTCCTCTTCAATAACCTATTGGTATCCCTATTTGACTTGTTGTAACTCTCTCTGTGTTCTATGCTGTTACTATTCATCCAGGTCTTTTTCCTAACAATTCTTTCTTCAACCATTTGCTCACATTCATGGTCAAACCATGGCTTTTTGTTCTTTTTCTTCTTCTTTCTGCCACATACTTCTTCTGCCGAGTCTAAAACTGCTTCCTTGAATTTGTTCCAGTTATTGTTTATATTATCATTTTCGTCCACCTCTTCTAGAAGTTTGAATCTGTTTTCAAGTTTAAGTTTAACATTTTCAACTATACTGTGGCATTTGAGCCTCTCAGTGTCTATAAGTCTTTCTTGTCTTTCCTCTTTTCGTCTCTGAGTAGCTATTCTTTGTGTCATCTTCACTACAACTAATGAGTGGTCAGTTCCACATTCTGCCCCCCTAACACTCTTAACGTTCGTTATGCTGCTTTTATGTCTTTGGTCAACTAGCACATGATCAATTTGGTTTTTGGTAACTCCATTTGGTGATGTCCAAGTGTACTTATGTATGTCCTTTCTTGGAAACATCGTGCTTGATATTTTGTAGTTATTTGCCAGGGCGAAGCTTGCTAATCTTGTTCCATTATCATTGGAGTTTTGGTGAAGGCTTTCTTTTCCAATCGCTGGGCTCCAGATCTCCTCTCTCCCTATCTGAGCATTTGCATCTCCTAATATAACTTTGGTATCAAAATTTGGTAACTTCCCCACCAACTCGTCTAGTAGATCATAGAAATCATCTTTTTCGTCTTCATCTGCTTCTTCCGTTGGAGCATAGATACTAACTAAAGATAAGTTATTAAATTTTCCTCTTATTCTAATATTGCACATTCTATTGCTTACTGGTTCAAAATGTATCACCGCTTCAGCTAATTTTTTCTTTATTGCAAAACCTACTCCTCCATAAAACCTATTTTCTTCACAGCCACTATAGTAGATCAGGTACTTCTTTGTGTTTATCCTCCCTGCCAAGGGCCATCGGGTCTCCTGTAATGCTACGATGTCCATTTTGTATTTATCCAGTTCTTCTGCTAATATGTCACTAGTTCCAGGTGTTGCTAATGTTCTTACATTCCAAGTGCCAATTCGTAACCGTTTTAAACTAAGCCGGGTTTTAATTCGTTTTTCCTGTCCAATTTCCGAGGCTATTTTTTGTTGGTGTTTCGTAACATTGTGATTTTTTATGAGGCGGGTTGTCAGCCCAGCGCCCAACCCCCAACCTGGAGGGCCAGGAGTTTGTGATCAGAGTCTTCTTCTCCTAGGCCAATTGCTTTCACTGCAGCTTCAAGACGTTGGCCTGGCCTCGGTGTTACATCAGAGTGACCTTCTCCTAGCCTTCGGGTACCCAAACCCTATCGTACAAGGCAGTGCGGGCAGTGCTTATTTGATGGCGGCACTTCCTCGCCATGACACAGGACTATCATCGGGCTCATGTGGACTTGCTGAGTGTGACCCCGCCACAGATCACCCTCCCACGCCCTCTGGTGCTGCCGCCTCGGTCCGGGACTGCTTATTCGGGTTACCCCTTATTCGCAGCTGTCCACCATATCTGGTGGAACATTCACTATCCGCCACCTGTGACCCGCCCTTTACCTGAGGCTCGGTTCCCCTAAAGGGGAGGGAAATTATCTCCAATTATCCAAATTAATTTGGACCGGAACTCATTAAGATAGTAAAAACTTCGGATGATTGGATTTTTGTCAACAAACAGTTTTATTTTTCCTATAACTACTGTACGCATGTTGAAATGGTGGGATGGTTACATAATTACAAATTATGTTTCTTGGCGAAATTTGGATTTGTTCTTTTAAGGCGGTGTTACAGTGTGAACACTATATTTATTGAAGCATATGCATTATTTATGTTTTAAAAGATTTAAAATATAGCTGTTCGTTGTTATTTGCTTTAGGTTTTTTTCAAAAGGTAATAAAAAATTGAAGATTTAAAGGTATCTTTTATAACAACCTGAAAACAGTTTGAATAATCAATAGTTTGATTTGAATAGCTTGGATAACTCGAGTTCCACTGTATCTTGTTGCCAGTGTAAAACCTCTAAAAACTGTGGGCGCTTAAGAGTTTTATCTGTGCAGGCATTCATGAATTACCAAAGAAAGAGCACAGTGGGCTGGAGCATTGGAAATGTCTTCTTGGACTTCACCGGTGGCTTGCTCAGCATGGGTCAAATGCTGATCAATGCCTATAACTACAGTGAGTATGTAATGATAATGTGTAAGAAGACCTTTTGTGGTTTTCAACTAAGGCTGAACAATCTAGAAGTTCTGGCTTGATCATATAACATTAGTTTGACTGAGAATACAGTACATTCTTTGTGTAGTGTTGTTAGTAACAAGTAAATGCTGAGGGTTGTAGTGGTAGAGTCAGCCAGATTATGTGGGTTTTCAACAAGCCGTGCCACTTTAAAGAAGTCCTGTTAAAAACACTAAATGCACAACAAATAAATATTCATATAGAAACAAACAAAAAACTGAGTTTGTTAATTCAGTTGAAAACCCTCTTTGGGCAATTTGATTACACATGTTATTTTCTGGTTCCGCATAGAACATTGCTGAATAATTCTAATTCATTGGGAAACTACACTTATCTCAGTCGATCAGTCTTGCCAGTGATGACGTTATTGCAAGATAACAGTATTAATCAACAACGAGCTTGGCTATCCCTTGGATAGGTTACTGGTGAGAGATCCCATCCTTGTACGCAGTCCACCTGCCCAGTCACTGCTGGTAGTTAAAAATCACCTTTAAGCCGGTGGTTTCCAGGTTAAGTGTTAGAGAGGGTTTCTTGCTCCTAACTTTACCTGGTAAAATAAAACCACCTTGTCTTTTTCTCTTTTTAGGTTGAAAATATATACAATTTTTTCATTGTACGTATAGTTCATTAAGAAACTATGTGATATATTTAAAACCGTCGAGAATATAGTGAAAAAAAGACGGTCATTAATCTTGTTTGAAGTAAAACTTAAAAAAATTACGACCAATTATTTTTCTATAAATGACTCTGTACAAATTTTGAGTTGAAATTCCTACAATTATCTTTGGCTGAAAGAGTGTATTAATAATAATACTTAAAAACTTCATTGCTAGAGTTTTCTATAAATGATGGAGTTATGTACTTTGTACAGTTTCCAGGGTAGGCGGCGAACAGTGAGGGTGAGAAAGGAAGGGAATACGTTGTGAGTGTGTTAGTGAGACATCCTTTGCCCTTTGCTACTCCTAGGAACAATTGTGCGTAATCTAAAACTAAATTCCTTGGAGCACTCAACCGGGTGCCTGGATGAACACGCTTAAATAAAGAGGCACATCAAAAAAATATTTAAACTAGAATATAGTGCTTTAGATGGATTCATTTTTTTCAGTTCTTGTAGTTGACGATCTTTATTCTCTTTTTCAATTTCGTTACTTTGTTGTTGATGGCTTTAAATCTAGAAATATATGGATACGGTTGATAATTGATGGAAAGAACATAATTTGTATGTGCAGCCAAAACAAACCTTTTGGTTTTTTTTTTTGTCTTCAAATGCTAATCCTAGATCTGCAGGTTGAAATCACATTCATGCCTTAGCTCCTTGAACAGGGCTTTAGACAAATTCATTTTTTTCAGTTCTTGTAGTTGACGATCTTTATCCACTTTTCAATTTCAAGTTAGTTTGTTGTTGGTGGCTTTAAATCTAGAAATCTATGGAGACGGTTGATCATTTGATGGAAAGAATATAATTTGTATGAGCAGCTAAAACTTTTGGTTTATTTTCTCAAATGCTAATCCTAGATCTGCAGGTTGAAATCACAGTCATGCCTTAGCTCCTTGAACATGAATATAATGCAAATTTACATTAAATTTTATAATTTCAAATCAGGTACATGTCTTGCAATGTATATTTAGCACAGACCCACCTCCTTCTTGTACTCTCCTCAGATATGTTCAGTTTTTATTTAAATGTTGCCGTTCTTCATTATTTTAGTTAGAATTAATATCTATTAATGTAATGTTTTTTGTTCTTTCATTGCAGATGACTGGGTGTCAATATTTGGAGATCCCACCAAGTTTGGACTCGGCCTGTTCTCCGTCTTCTTTGATATTCTTTTCTTTGTTCAGCACTACGTTTTGTACAGGTACATACATACATTTTTATATTATTTATGTGCATGATGGATTAGAGGCTTGGTGTAGTTTTGATAGCTTGGACAAATAAGTGGCAGATTGTATACGTTTGTTTAAATATGTTTCAATTTATTTTCCAATGACAAATAATGACAATTTATTGATGACCCCTTCAGTATAAAATCTGAGTGTATATTTAAGTAGAATTATTTGAAAATTTAATTATTTTCTATTTTTTAGAAAGAACATTATTTTAATTTGTGACGTATGTCTGTTTTTAAATCACCTTACCTTCTTGGTCATGGAAACCTCATCTGGTCACGGAAATGCCTTTCCATTCCGTTCTATCGTCTGCTTCTTGCAGTACGGTATCCATTCTAACAATGTCTTTGCCATTCCAAGTTGTCATTCTTGGCCTGCCAAGAGTTTTCTGCCTTCTGGGAGTCCCAAGTATGCAGTCTCGATATTGTTTTTGTATTGTTGATAATTTATGTTCTTGGCCTATGTCCTTTCTGTTATAATCGGAACCTCCTTCTCTTTCATATCTCAACACTATCATGAGTGATTGTTAGTAAACAACCATGAAAATGTTTTTTTTATTTTTCTTTGTACGGTTATTAGAAAAAGTCTCAAAACGCCCGAATTAATTGCTAGGAAAAAATAGCTAAAACATTTTCCTGGTTATTTATTGGACACCATACGTGATAGTTTTGAGATAGAGAGTATAGTATATCTATATTTTTAACATGTACTTTACTCTCATTAATTTGGGTGGATGCAATTACTATACCCACTGGTTATAAAGAACTAGTGATTCTAACTGGTTAGTTATAGCCGCCTTTTGGAAGAGGGTGTCAATTGTAACAAATTATCCTTATCTCTCTGAATTTGAGGTAAGATAGGACAGTAATAAGAATCATTTCAGTGAAATGGTTTCAATTGCACTGGAGATTATATCAATCACATTTTATTGCCTTAAGGCAAATACATTTTACATTTGCAAAAGTAAGAGCGTATTATTCTATTTAGGTCTATCATATAGTTTCTGTATTGATTGGTATTGATCATTTTGTAGAATGTACCTGTAAAAAAGGTGTTTATATGAAAAAGAAATTAATAAGGAATAAATTCATTATTATAGTAAAAGTTTTCCAGTACTAAGTTAATATACAACCAACTGTTCATTTTGATAAAAAAACTGATTTTTAAACTGTCATACAATTATTTTTTTCAATCAATATTGATGGCAATTTAAATTATTCTACATTGCGAAAACAAAAATAATATACTAAATAATTAATGCAGATTTTTGGGATTGTAACACCCAGCTAACTTCAATGGATGACTGGAGACATTAATACACATGCTGGGCACAATATCTCACGCTTCTGTAATATAACAAATTCTTATATAACTAATTAATATCCTACAGAATCCGATTCGTTAGAATTTCTATTTATAATACTAACGTTATCGCCAACAATTCACTTGAACGGTGCTGCATCAGCAATGGTATTGCTGTGAGGCTGGTGATAAATTGTAAATAGTATCTTGACACAGATGGTACAAGAATATATAAATTGAAGTGTTCGTAAGAACACTTGCCACTTAAATCTTATGTTTTCCAATATGCGGCAAATATAATTATTCAGCCATTGGATATTTTAAAAATAAACTAAATTTAATTGTGATAAATTATATACTCCCGCTATTAATTGTGTCAGCTCTGAAGTGAGTAAAAATGCTATATTTAAAACTCAGAAAAAATTGTATATCAAATAGATAGACCCTTGACTTTAAACCAGCCAAGCAATAATAGATTGGAAGCACATAATCTGCTTGATGTGACAACATCTGCAACCAAATGCTAAATTTCTCCTCCCGTGCATATCTAGACAGTAGGTGCTAGATGTTAGTGTTACGAGTTTAATGTGGGTCTACTTTCACTTGCTTACTGCTTTTGCCTGTTTTTGCCTCTACGTACAGTTGCTATTTTACTTTTAATTGGACCAGAATGTTATGTGTGATAGCAAACAGATATAACCTTCTTTTTATTCTAAACATTTTATATTTAAGCAAAGCTTTATTCAATACAATTTAAAGCTATTATGGTGGTTGTTTGCATCCACTGAAAATCTTAAAAGCTATACGTACTGCCTGATTAGTTTTAAACAAGCAACATTCTAGATGCTGGCCTGTCATGAATTTGTGATCTCCCAGCTATCGCAGCTTCCACACAAAATTAAGGCATGTAAAGACCACAGTTTAAAGTCCCTGACAGAAGCAAAACAACAGAATTCTTTCAGCTGACCGCTGTAATAGTAAACATTACAATGCAATCATTGTGAAAATCAATCCTTGACCTCAATCCTTTTATAGCAATGTTTGAAGACCAGCCTACAAAAAGTAATTTAAGAGTTAGTGTGCTAAGTAAATAGAGTGATAAGAGCAATAAAGAACTTGACTACATGAAGTAATAAATCACTGTAACTAAGTCAGATGGTAGGTATCAAAGTGAGGCTGCGCAGCAGACTGATGTCACATGGGTGAAATCAGCTGGTTTGATTATTCTGTTTACTAACTACTGGTAACTAAATCTATCAACCACATGGAAGCTTTCAGCTAAATAGCTTACCTACTATTTAGCTAAGAGGTAAATACCAATTATCAGCTTGAACTATAACCACAGGAATTAAAAATATTTTTGTGTGTATTTGTTGTTCCAACCAGCTGTCACTGCGTCCATGTGATATTGTATGTGCACATGATACCTACCAACTTCTTTTCTAGGTACTGTAAATTAAGTTATGGCTAGGTTTACTTACACTAAAGAGAATAAAGAAACAGCGGTTGCATCTAATAGTGCGTTGAATGTGTCAAGTAGTTATGTCTCCACTTCTCTTTGCGGATGGCAGGACCAGCACTGTTGTTGTCCTGCCCCTTTCCCCCCTCCAAATCCTGAAGGATACACCTAGTAATTTTTACTACAAATTTATAAAGATTTACATTAGTTGAAATTGTCACTGAGGTGTTCGCTGCGGTAATTAGAAAGTGACCTCTGTTTATTTTTTCTCTGTGCATAAACTTTAAGCGTTAAACCATTTATAGTGAGGAGTCTTACACGTATAACACTTGTATATGACTATGTTTAGTGAACCCTGGACTAACTCTGCTAATTTCCACTTTTTAATATGAATTTACTGTGTAAATTATTTAGTGTTCATTCATTGAGGTTTTAAATGTCCTAAAAAATGATTCCTCATTTAATGCAATACTTTTGTCAGTAAATACTAAATGACTTACTTGACTTATTTCCTTTAATCCCTAGGGGGGACGTAGGGCTGTAACAAAGGACCTGCACCAGACTGTTCAGTGCCAAACACTACCTATCCCCAGGTCTTCCCTTCTTCTTTAATTTCTCTTTCCACTGTCCTTTGCCATGTCTGTCTGGGTCTTCCTCTCTTCCTTTTTCCTTGTGGGTTCCAGTCTAGCACTTGTCTACTTATGGTGTTAATGGGTCTCCTCAGAGTGTGTCTTATCCAACCATACTTTTCTTTATCGTTTCCCCAACAGGATCTTGGTTACATCTATGCCACAACTCAGAGTTTTAAATAATGTTAGGCCAGTACATTTTTAGAATTCTTCTTAAACATTTACGGATAAAATTACTATGGGGTTTGTAATTTTCCAGGTTTGGCACCCATATAAAAGAACGTATTTCACATTACTTTTAAAAATTTTAAGTTTTGTTTTTCTTCTTATTTGTTGTGTATGCCAGATTGGCTGGAGTTGTGCAAAGATACCTCTTGCCTTTCGTATTCGTAGTTCCACATCTCCTTCAGTTCCTTCTATGAAGACGTTCCCTAGTCTCCTCAATTCCCTCTCTGTCCAAATTTAGAGCCCGAACCTATTTTTTAATTCAATGTTGAACCTACTGTTTACTTCTACCTGTTTTAGTTGTTCTACATTGAAGTTTTGTTGTCTTTTTCCCATTCCTGTTTTCAGGATGCTACTTTAAGCCCCATTTACAAAATGATGGTCGCTACCACAATCAGCTCCCCTCCTGTTTCTTGTGTCCAAGATTGACCTTCTCCACTTTTTGCTGATTAAAAAATTGTCAATTTGGTTTTTAACTGTGCCCACTAGAGATATCCATGTAACTTTATAGCACAGTTTGTGTGGGAATAAGCTACCTTCAATTACAAGTTCTTTGATTCCACAATAATCAACAAACCTGCTATCAATGTCACTAATTGATCCAATGCCATGTTTGCCCATGATATTCTCTAAACCTGCATTTTCACTCCCAACTCTAGCATTAAGATCGCCATAACCATCAGAATCTCTCGTTTTTTAACTAGTCTAGTTGATTCTTCTAATGTATCATAGAATTTTGTCTTCTCTTCATCTGAGGCCATTTCGGTGGGTACATAACATTTTACATAATATTATACAGATATTTCTCACTCTTGATTTAAATTTTGCAACTAAGATTCTCTATGTTACCGGTTCCCATTCAATAAGAGCGGCTTTTTTACTAATGAGAATTGTAACTCCGGCTTGTCTTGCTGCATTCTCATCTTCTTTTCCAGAGTATATTAGAGTATTTCCTTCCTGGGTACTTATCTCTCCAAAGCCATTCCACCTAGTTTCACTTAAACCCAGTATATCAATTTTGTAAGCCTTCAATTCTTTTTCTAAATTTGACAAAGCGCCAGCTTCACACATTGTTCTTACATTCCAGAAATCTATCCGTGTCCTAAATATTATGCCAAATGTCTGTGTCATAGAATTTGTCCGGTTATTTCTATGTGTTGCAGTTTCAGTAATAATTGTTTTTAAGAGGTAGCAGGTTATTAACCTATCTCTTCCGATCCTAATGGTAGGGCTGCCACCCTCGGCCTCAGGCTGACGGTTTTTTGTCAGGGGTTCTCCTTTAGCCTTTGAGTTCCATGCTCTAACCACAAGGCAGTGGATCCAGTACATCTGCCGTCCCGTTGTCCTCCAACTCCCCCAGATGATGACCAGCTATAGGCCCAGCAGACTCTTGAGGCCTTCGGCCCCATGCCAGTACTGGCAGCTACTAGATCCACCACCAGGGATATTTATCGACTTCCCAGTCTAGTTGATAACATTATAAATAATAAATAATCAATGTATAATATTTACTGTGTAGACATAATTAGTTTTTTATTAGTTACTGAAATAAGTCTTTTTACTATTGCATGAAAACTTGATATAAATAATATGCATTTTTTAATTTAAATTAACAGCCTTCCTGCTACACTTCTTAAAATTCTCTTTGAATGCTTTCTATTGTTAGTAGTTGTGTTTTTTCTTTTTTAAGCTGTGTAGTAAACTTTTTGGCATTTCAACAACAAGTCAATAACAAATTCTCCAAATCTTTAGGTTGTTTTCTTTTGATATGTATCAAATTTCCTCCTGGGACAGGCCATACATTAAAGCGCAGATTAAAACGTTATTTGTTGCCTTACTAACACTTTTCAGTGCTTTCAAATTAACATGTTCTTGTAATGTCTACTTGTATACTGTGTTGTCAGATGTTTTACTTGAGCCATGTTCACTCGCCCTAATTGATATTTATATCGTTTTTCCACAGAAATTCTTCAACAAAAGAATATGATTTGACTTATAGGGTTTAGTCATCGTTAAAACACTATTATTTGAAAAATTGAGAAATTCCTTTACGGTGAAACTTATGAAGACATGAAGTTCGTACGAAGAAAATCACAGAGCAAGATTTCACAACAGTCTAAAGTTAAAAAGTGCTATTAAGAAAACTTTGTTCATCTCTTAAGAAAATATAATCTCAAACGTTCTCTTTGAGACAATTAGTTGAATCAGTCTAGTTTATAAGCAGCTAAACAACAATACTCATGTAATATGTAACTTGAATCATTTAATTTTATTACTTTTAACAAACAATAATTGATTATATCAGTATATTTCTTTTAAAAAAATGTATAAACCAGAAATCATTGAATGATGAAACTCTCATTTACTATTTTACAGTAAGCTTGAAGTGTTTTGATAATTTATTAGGAGATGAAATGCTTATAAAAATCCAGAGATATAAAGCAATTTGTTTTTAAGCAGTACCAAATTCAAAATATTAAACATTTCCGGTTAGATTGAAGGCCACTAGGCCAGAATTAGTATATTAGGAGAGATGTCTAGTTTATGTTACTGGACTTGTCTTCTTAGGTAAGTTTTCCTATTTCCTATCTCTCCTAATATACTGGAAAAAGTATTTGAAGTAAAGTAATTAGTTGAATTTGGTATCTATTTTGAAATTTCATACTAAAAAGTGAATATGTTAAAGATATTAAAGACTAATTTGATACTGAGGGCTCAATTTGATAATCATAATTCAAATTGACAAATTTAATAACATTTTTCCTTACATTTTTAAAATTTTCTGTGATAGTTATTGTTATAAAGAAAATGTTTTTAATTTTATCAACTAAGGTTGTGATATTTATTGTTATAATCTTAATAGTCTATGAAATTAAATATAGTAGTAGTAAAGTTGTATTGTTCATTTAAATATACTCAATCAGTGGTTAAAATAAATTTTATTCTATTCAGACATTTGACATGTTTTGCTCAAAGTATTCTCACCAGGACAAAAGAATCCTCATTTGTGTTCAAACTCATCTAACATAATTATTTTATTTTATTTTTAGAAGGATTGTACTTAAATGCTGTGTTGTCCTTTATTTTGTTTTATCTGTCAAATTATCTCTATTGTTAGTGTTACCATTTCTTCTGTTTTTTCTTGATTCATCTTCTTTTGCATTTATTGCCTAGTTTTTTAGTTACTTTGTAGTATTATAGTGTTTGTTATTTTAAACTTTGTATGTAAGACAATTCTGTGATTTTAAAGTTATTGATTATGTAAATGTAGCAAATATACTGTTTGTATTTTTTTCTTAGTATTCTTATTTAGTTTTCTTCTTAGACCTTTTTCATATGGGAAGTATTTCTTTCATTTTATATTTTCAGAGACAAATTTACTGCTTGTCTTCGAAAACAAACTAGTCGTGCTTGAGTTGAGCTATATAAAAATGCCAAGGTTTTACAACACTTTAATTATTTGTAAAATTTTTATTTACAAATCTTTGTCATCTGATAACGGACAAATCGAATATATAAAGTCAATGATTCAAATTTAATAAAATAGTTCTTATGGAATTGATTTTGAACTTTAGTTAAGTTCTTAATTCAAAGTTTCTTTTGCAAATTAATCTCTATATTATGATACATATTAAGTTAGTATTTACTGGTTTTATTGTTATACTTTTTTTATGTAATATTTTGGTTTTACATTTAATTATTACAGATGTTAACTACCAAACAACCAGCAAATTATTAAACACTAACGTTTCAGGTAACCAATGCATTAAGGTGTTATTTACATCACCAAACGTTTCGCCCATGCTGTGATGTGGCATTCTCTGTGGTATTTCTGAGACATCATGCTGTAAACGTTTGGTGATGCAAATATTATAAATACCTCTAAAGCAGTAGTTACCAGAAGCTTTAGTTTTTACTAGTGACTTTGACCACGGAGCCTAAAAATTAGATAGCCAACAAAAATTACTCTCTTAGCCTTGTTTTTACTATCACATAAAACGTAAAGAAATTAAAAATATCATGTACCATGGGTTTTATTCAAGAAAGAAGCAAACCAGAAAATATGTTAATCACTGAAACGGACAGTATTAATACAAAGGAAAACTGTTCCTACCAAGCTTGTAACAGTTAAATAGCTTAGTTTTAGTTGTAAATAAACAAAACAACAAAGCTTGTAGTTGTGAGTATTAAATATTACTTCGTCTTGTTCGTAATGTTTGAGGATCATGATGCACATTTTCACCTTAGATAGGGTCCATCGACTTATCAATGTATGGACACTTTTATATAATATTTTAGTTACTGATTATTTTATGCAATATAAATAACCAGTATAACAGCTCAATCTCTATTTGAAAAGTGCTTCAGATTACATTGTTGTCTACCAATGAAGAGCAACCAAGGTGAGCCTTCTTTTTTTAATGGATAAGCCGATTTACTTTTTAACTTTACTCTACATGTTCCCTATAGACTATTGATCTGTGCAGGAAATTTATCCAGACAGAGTAAGGAGAGAATCAGTATGTTACAAGGTAAACAACACTTATAATATTGTTTACCTTGTCCAGGCTAGGTTTCAAATGTGCGTTATATCTAACTCAAAGTCGTGATGCCTTAGACCGCATGGCTACTGGATCCCTCAATTCTTTAACTATACTGGAAGACTTTTAAACTCAGTAATTGAACCTATTGTGTTTATGCTGTCGGCGCTAGTGGCACAGTGCTGTAACTCAGCTACTTGGGAACAAAGTGTTGAGGAAACTGTAGGCGAAAGCTTCTATGCTCAGTCCTGTTGATACTGACACAATGTCCGCTCAATGGTTGTCATCGACATGGACACTACTAGAGAAGTCTTGGGTGTTCATGGTAGATGGTAGTTGAGGTTCAGATGTTGTGTAAGGAAGAGAACTGAGTATCAGGCTTGTCAGTTAGCCAAAAATCAAAACAACACTATATGGTTCAGATTCTACGTAAAGCTGTAGTGGGTCCCTTAGTTGCCCTGGCTATGGGGCTGTTAATAAATAGCTCTTTCTGAGGAACAGTCTACCTTAGTTAGTAACAATGCCTACAAACATTCATCTACAATCACTCATATTCCCTCATACATCATCCCTCATATTCACCTATATTCTTGACAATTGCCGTCATATTGTTATTTGAAACGAATACATATTTCAAATAAGCTTATGCTCTGGGCATGTACCAATATTGATTTTCAAAAATAACATCTACACTGTGTAGATGAATAATGCTATCTAAACTTTATCTAAAATAATTTTTTTAGTGTTAAAAACTCAACCTTAGATACATTTTGGATACAACAATATGGCAGTCCGATTCTATAATTTATAGTTTATATAATCCCCTTACCTTTATAATTCTATAAAGGTATATATAATTCTATAATATTATATATACCTTTATAGAATTATATAACTATTTTATAAAATTATATAAACCTTAACTATATATAATTCTATAATATAGTTTATATAATCCCCTTACCTCAATACATTACCTAATAAAATTGATTATTGCTTTTCAGCATTGTTTTTTTATCTTGATAATCTGTCTTTGTTAACTGCACATGGGGGAATATCGCTTTTTAAGTAGTGCCTCGCTTGACTTGTGTTTAAATAAACACTTGATAAATAAAAAGAGTAAGCACACTTTATTATTCTAATTCTTTATGTGTTCATCTCACAGCACTTAAGTACCCTGAGACAGTTGACCAATTGGAGAGATGAACATATTGGGCCACTAATTGATGGAAATATATACATAGTATTGTGCTTATGGGTGCATTGGTTTTTTTCAGTTTTTTGGAACTAAGCTGTAAAATGGTGCTTTTGTTTTTGAATTGTTCTACTTCTTCTCGTATCTTTGGTGGATATTACTAAGTATATCTTATTTAAAAACTAGTTACTAAATTTAAAATAAATTGAATTTTCATTTTATATACAATTCATTTTTCTCGTATTGTATAGTCATTACTTACTTGTTTCATGTAAGATAAATTTTAATTTTTTACCAGCTTAAAAAATCATCAATATTTATTTCTATATATTTTAGAGTGAATGTTATTGTTGTTAATGAGCTAAGAGTAGGTGGGTGAATACAATCTATATAAAAATGGAGATCCCATGTTAAAAAATTCAGTATGGGGTAGAGCATAAAATGGTATTTTGATCAGTTGCCAGTACAGACCGCGCGGCGAAGGTCCGGCCTCGAGCCCATTGAGCATTGATAGGCTGGGGACAGGTGGAGGGCCCGATATGCCTGCAGTCCTAAAACATTTGCCACTGCAAGACTTTCCCAAGCAATGCGTCTTTCCCATGCTTGCTTCTAAAATAAGACGAGTTAATTTTTCCCACGGATACACCTTCAGTACGTTTCTATATAGCGAGCAATATGTTTGCTTGAGGATAAAGAGTGTTTAGAATTCTTAATACATTTTTTTAGTAGTCTACATTTAATAAGTTTCACAATAAAATTTAAAATAGGGAACCCATTTAAACTAGCCTGTGTTCTTTAAATCATTATTAGAAATTGTATAAATAATTACAGTCGAAGTTAATTATTTATAAGCATCCCTTAGTAATTAAGTCAATTTAATAAGTAGTTGTCTCATATATTTCACTATAAAAAGTTGCTTTAAACAAAAATGTCAAAAACATAATTTCTTTTGAACCAATTTAAACGAGAATTTAAATAATACTGATATGTATTTTAACGGGACGGGAAATCGCATAAGTATTTTTCTCAGTACAATAAGAAGTATGTAGTGTTTAGTTCCTTTATTTCAATTAAAGTTATTAACATATTCATAGTTTGTATGTCATATTTAATTGTTGTTATTGCTATATGTTTTAATATTTTAAATTTCAAACACCTAATATATTTAATATTTTTTCATTTTAAATACTGGTTTAATTATAAGAAATAGCAAAAAAGAAATACTCCATAAACACGTAAAAAATCGCCCTTTACGATCGGCCAGTGACCACCTCGCTCAGAGTCGATGTTTTTATATGACTAGTAGGCCAGCCAGGAGGCCAGACCTTCAGCGTGCATATTGTAGATCTGAAGAGAGTCTTTTCCCTCTAGTCAGTTTGTCAGAGAGAATATGCACTGACTATCTCTGTCTCTCTCGCACTGCCTTTAATTAGAGCAGACCACTCTCTTGACTACTTAAATCTAAAGAAAACAGACTGATTTTTTGCCATAAGGTCTGTTCTTTTTATAGAGATAGGTATTCATTAGTAGAGTTCTACAAAATGGGATACACAACTCTTGGTGTTTATATTGTAAAAAGTCAACAGATTGGGAGTTCTTTTAAATTAAATGTTGCAGCAACACTTCTTTAGCAATCTGATTTGAAGTCTAATAATCTAAATATTTAACTCTGTAAGTGAATTGGTTCACATGAAATTTCTAAAGACAAGAAGATAAGATGACTTGATTGGATTCACTTTAAAGCTCAAGAGATGGGGGGGATAATATCAGACATGTAAAAAATTACCTGAGTTCCGACCTACCGATCTTGAAAGGATTGAATGAATTTTATCACTATCTATAAAACGAGAATAATGCTAAATATTTGCTCTGTTGCTTTTTATATTCCTATTAGTACTGGTTACCGAACAATTTTAACATAATTACAGTGTGAGGCAAAGAGCTAGATGTCACAAGTGTATCGACTGAGAGGGTCGGCACGCGACGCTTGCAGGGATTACTGTGGTAATTAATTAAACTATGACCATTAATGTTGAGATAGAGTTGATATTTGTTATTTTATGTATTCAAGTTATTAAATTTTCAATAAAAAACCAATAAATTTTACTTTCAACTAGGCCTTTTGCCAGCAAAGCCGGTATCACCAGGCAACACAACTTTATTTAATAAATTTTATTAAATAAACTTTATTAATAACATTTATTATAAGTAATAATACTTTACAGTAGATAACTAATAGTTTTATTTCTTAACAACGTTCATTAAAAAATAAGAAGATAAAACTTTAATTTTGGAAAGAATAGTTTCTTTTCTTTGAAGACATACTAATAAGTATAAAAAGCCTATTTTTTAAATGTTAGTTTCTTTCATACCAAAAGTATACTTGGACTTCTTAATTTTCAATCATAAATTCTCCAATGCTTGTAAAATAAACTACAATAGTGCTTGTGGATTAAAATAGATAATAAAAGCCATTTAAACATCATGTTTTTTAATCTTTGTACAGTTCACAGCACTCTTCTGTCGTTTTCTCCCAACTCCACATGCCAGCAAACAGAAATATCATCGGCAAAGACAACAAAGAGATAGAATTACAGATGTTTTAGAAGACGTTAGATTCATGAGATATATATTCATAGAATTTTACCCGCTTTACATTCTGTTTGATGAAATCAGAGAGTGCTGATGCCAGCATTGACTATAGAAACAAGATGTCTGTCCACGCTCATATGGTTCTGTGAAGCCGAATTTTTCTGTTTGGCGAAATTAGTTTATGTTCGGTTTTCATTTTTCACCAATAGCACAAGCGGTCTCCCTCTTTCTGTCTATCTTCATCCCTCTTTCTGTCTCTCTCCAGCACAGGCTAAAGTGACTAATATTTAAACTAATAGTACGCCTAACAGCAACCGTCCAAGCTCTTATTTTAAACCAATCACTGTTAGATAGCAGCACAAGCGTGTATCTACAGCAAATGCATTGCTAGTGTTTGTTTCTATAGTCAATGATGCTAGTCTTATTTAAATAGCTGTGAAATATATTGAAACTAGTTGTACATTGAATTTCTCATAATAAATTACAAAACTTAATGTACAGTTGATCTTCACAAATCGTTAAATGTTGTTTTGTTCTTTCTAATCAATTTTTATAATACTTGTTTTCTATCTTAATTCATTAATAATAATTTAGTTCTATTAGGCATTTAAAAATATTATACTCTATTAAATTATCATTTTCATATATTCTTGTTTTAACACCTTTAATAATTTTAAACAAATTATTTTGTTTATATTTATTTAGCTCTAATAAACTTATTGCATTTAAAAAAAACCATTCCTTTCATTAAGTTCATTACTTCTTTCCTTTCTTTATTTTTCTAGCCCTATTATCCATTTATAAATTGTCTATTCTGTTAAATTATCAGTTTTAAAATATAATTTTAATTTAATATGGTTTTTGTCATCTTCCATTTATTATCTTTAAAAAATTAAAAGATGTAATGAATATATTTGGATACGACTCAAAAGTTGTGTCTTTTATTAATAAAAATATTAAGTGATCTGTCACAAAGCTAATTCCAATCCATCAAGCCATTTAAGACCTGCCTACCTGATTCTATTTATGCTAACTAATCCATAATTATAAAAAAACGCAGGGAACAATCTGTAACTATGTGATCCATTGCAATGACATGACTGATCTAGTGTTAATTCCCATTTATATTCTCCATAGTTATATCTGCCCACGCCATTTCGGAAGCATTAACTAATTAAATAAGTAATTAGTGTCGCTTATAAATTTTTTTACACTTTAATAATTTTTAACGTTGGGTCTTCAGTCAATTATTTATTTTATATTTATATGACCTTAATAAACATATTATTTTATTTAACAAATGTCCCTTTATCTACTTGATATCAAAAGGAAGATATTTAGAGAAAATTAGAGAAAAAATACTGACGTTTTGTAATTTTTGTAATATAAGACAGCATGGCATGGATATATATTACAACCAATGACTGAAATAAATGTTTCTTGTTTTAATAATGTACTGTGCTTTGACAGTGGTTGAATGTAATAAATTAAAATGCTGCCTTTTGCACATACAGTATTTTGTTTCCGTTACTGCATGAAGATAATAATTAATATTCATGATTACTTAATGCATTCATAAAATATAAACTTGGTGTCTTGCTTACTAAACCCAAACATTAACAACACTCTGTGTAATTGTCAAGTTCCTTGTGGTAGGTGGTACAGCTTTGTTACTATTTAACGTTCCATAACCTGTAGTGTAGTTGAATGCTAACATTAAACACTTGTAACAATAATATTCCACATATAAGCTAAGTATTGTAAAGGAATAAAACCTTTATTATTGAAATGGTTTTATTTTTCCTTTTTCAGTGAAAAAAAAATTGAATAATTTAGTTATTTCTTTTATTAACTTATAGTACATATACACTAAATATCACGATAAAATAAAATATTAAAAATACTCAAATAAACCAGGTTTATATAAAACCTATTGTTTTTAAGTAGGTTAATTTATTAAATCTTAGATTGCTTGAGATAGAGTATAACAGCAACCACTGAAGTGAATTACAGTGAGATTTGACTCTGCAAAAGTCCAACTGCTAACTGGCTACATTTTCTTTTACGAAATGTTCACATTGTGACGGGTAGTCTTAGCAGCTGGAACCAGTGTCAAAAATCCCAGTCACTGCCTCTTAGTTATTGGCCTTACTATGTATCCTCTGTTTGGAAGCAAATGACAAGTGGTGTAGGTAACAAATGAAGCGGCACAGAACAGAGAGGCATGGAGAAATACGGAGCATGTTTTTAAAGTAACATTTTTTAATTACACAAAAACTAGTTGACTTTTAGTAGCAAAATTATTTTAATATGAAAGCCTGTACCTTTCATATTAAAATAATTTTGTTACTTTCATACCTTTTATGTTAAAACAATTTTGTTATTGAAAGTAAACTGGTTTTTGTGTCATTCCAAAATTGTACTTACTTTAAAAACATGCCTCATATTCCTTTTACTTCAATTTTTTTCATAGTAACTTTTGAATTTTTCAATGTAACTTCCATCAGTATTCAGGCACTTGTCATATCTTACAACCAGCTTTTAAAAACCTTCCTCTAAAAAATCTGCTATCTGACTGAACAACCTCTGCAGCACAGTCGTTTTGACGTTGTCAGCGTCGTAGTGACAGTGACCTCTCAGATGTTTCTTCAAGTTCAAGAATAAATGTGTCACTGGGAGCAAGATCAGACTTTATGGTGGATGATAATCGGACTTCGGTTTGTAATAATTACTATATGACAACACTTTATGTGTCATTTAATATGTGAAGAACTGCTCTAGTGGACTGTAAGATTATTATTTTTTTAATATATAATTGTTTAATATTTTACTGTTAAATATGAGAAATTTTGCACGTACTTGTTGATGATTTAAAAAAAAAACTCATAATATTAACTAATAGTTTACTAAATTGGACATTTAATAATCATATAATGTTCACTTTATTTCATTATTATAATAAACATGAACTGTACAGCTGAAATAGAACAGCATGTTTGCTCGCTGAGAGTAGGATTGTGTGTCTACTTGGGCATACGAGTTTGGGAAACGGATACGTCAAAGAACTTTGATTTACAATGTGAGCTCCAAAGTACATGGAAACCTGAAATGAAATACAATATCTGGCTGGTTCACCTAAAACTGGTAAAGAACCTAAACCAAGGGATGGCAAGCTAGAAATCATTGTATCAAGATTAAGAATCGTAGGGAAGTTGGTAATTCCAATCACTATTGTACTCCTAACAATTTAACTACCATACTTATAAAGCGCAAGTGCTTTCGTAGCTACGACTAAGTTGTTAACCCTTTCTTTTCCATATTTTTTTATAATTTATTCCTGCATTCCCGTTAATTTTATCACAGCCTTAAATCACACGAGTACTTTTACAATTGACTATTGAAACAAACAGACAATGCATTTGATATAGACATTTACCTGTGCTGCAATGTAACTGTGAATTGTTGCAAAAAAACTATCGTTTTTCATACAGTTAGTTAATTCAACATGTGCTGGAGAGAGACAGTTGGTATTAATTGCAAAGGTAGTACAAGAACTAATATCATTGGACAGGCAAACCAGCTTCAAGAGACCCATATAAGCGGACAGTCTCCATACCTCTACTATTTTTACACATTTTGTAAAAAGGATGATGAAAAATATATGTTATAAAAAACACTTTACTGTTGTTTGATTTGGAAAAAATATTACATTGTGAATTTTACAAATGCTATAAAATAAAATTTTTCTCTTTTTCACAAATATGAATTACCTCAACACATTGTGTTTTTTGCCATGTAATATAAGGCAGAAAAATCCTTAGACCAAAAATAACTTTTTTAAATATGGGAATTAGTTTTACAAATATTTACCTTGTTACCTTGAAGAGGATCAGCTGTATTTGAAAAGCTACATTCCAAGTTTTACATTGAACTTACCCTCACACCAACCCATATATGTATGGTGGGGATGATTTTACACATGTGCTTAATTTCTACATCTCTTTAGTCAGTAGTTTGTAAATTTTAGTTTAAAATATGCACAAATAATTTTGATAGTAAAAAAATGACAAATATCTTCAATACCTGCAATTTAATATAAACATATCACAGCTCACTAAATAAAATATTAACTGATTAGGCAAAATAAAGGCAACCAAACAGTGTTTTTGTACTTTATTAAACCATTTATCATAAAGAAATAATGTTTTATAGGCAACTTCTTTCTGAACATTTAATACTAGCCAATATAAATATTTCGGTTTTATAAACATTTCAAAATGCTTGTTTACAAACCTGTTTTTACAAATTGCTTTATGTATATTTTATGAGTGGAAAGCCTGCTCGCTACTTGTCAATGCCGACTTTCTAGTCAATGGAATTTTGGATCAGGTTTTGTGGTGTTAGTCTTCATTTTATAAGAAAATTTAACCATTACTGAGTTATTTGTGAACAACTGTTTAGTTTATAGTATTTGTATTAGACCGAGCTATTTCTAAGAATGTTAGGGATGCTTGGTAATGACCGCAAGAATATGGGCAGGCCAACATTCAGATTCCACACAATAACAGTGTATTGACAACAGAGAATTAGGCTTTCCTTTCCTTGGACGCTGTGCATCCTTTTGATGGCAAAACTGTCTTGTTACTCTCTCCATTTGTAACAAGAACATAATGTATACAAAGTAATTATGAACTTTAAAAACTTGACTAAGTATCAACTACTGTCTTTACGTTTAGTTAGTAATATTCAAGACTGTTTCAAATCCTGCTTGTCATCAGGTAAAATATGTTATTCTTAATACAGTTAACAGACCCAATAAATTCTCTGTAAAATGTTAAAGATTTGTTATCATGAATTGGTAAAGAAGTGTGACAGTTTGACTAAAGATAAACAGCGGAGTGGATGTCATCATTGGTTATTTGCATTATTCAATGGTTTCCATTTGCCTGGAAACTTTTTGAGAAGTCTGGATTGTCGGAGTGAATAGGGTCCAGATGAAGTCGAGTAGAGAGGACTGAATAGAGACTTTGTCAATTAACCAAAAATCAGCTAATACTATGTGGTTCAGATTCCACATAAAGCAGAAGATCTTTTAGTTGCCCAGAGTTATTAATAAATAGCACTGTGTGAGACTAAGTCAAACTCAGTTAGAAACCAGACTACAGGTCACCATGTCAGCATCTCAAATCTGAATATATTAAATTTTATAATTTTCTGCTACAGTTGTTGGTTTAATTAATATGTTATTTACATCAAACTTTAATTCTTATGCCAATGAACGTAACATGATTTTAGTTATGTATAGAAAGGTATGTAATGGCAAATTTACAATTTTCACTTTGATGCAGGAATGAAGATGAATTGAAATTAAATGAAAAACATTTTATTAATTTAGCTCAAAAGTAAGACCACTAGGATCTATATCAACCTCTGAAGGTTAATTATTGTTTAACGCACACATTTTTACACCCTTCATTAATTTTCTGTACCCCCAATTGAGTCACTCGTAACGTCTTTATTTTTTTACTTCACTCGCCAGTTCACATGGGCTTGTCAGCCTGTGCGTGAACTTTATTCAACGAGTGAAGTACCGACCGTTGGCTCAATGGGGATTCAAACCTTGGACCTTGCCCTCCACAGTCCTAAGCCTTAACCACTGTGCCATCACACCAGCACTTATCTATAAATGCAGATATTTAAGAGTAAATTTAATTTCATTCTACTTTTATTGAAAACCAGTTTTTGGATTTTTGATGTTCTTGAATGTTATTAATTTTGAATACAAACTCACAATACCGGTAAACACGAGCGTCAATCACCTATTGAGTCCATTTACATATTTTTCATGCATAAAAAACCAAAATATAGTCCTTTCAAAAAATAATCCATATTGTTATAATATTTAATTAGATAACCTTATGATGTAAATAACAATTGAAATGAAGAAGTAGGTGTTGAATGGTTGAGAAACCTGTATAGCTCTGTTACAAAAGATCAATATTTAAATCCTAAGATACAAGTACTTTGAGCAATCGATTTTGTAAATTTTTAAATTTTATTTTAGTAGCTGGCATTGAAAGCGATTGTATGATATAAATAAATATACTTATCACACCATGAATGTTTTTTTTTTTTTTTATTTCCATAAATATCATTAATACTTAAACAAGAATATATAATTCTCAGTTGACATTCAGCATAAAACATTCAATTCCTACTTGATCTCAGTTTTGCAGTGTCAGTGTCTCTGCAATTATAGTTAATTAGTGTAACAATTACGTTTTGGGTGCACCTCAGTGAATTTATACTAGCAAAATTCCAGTGTAATTTCTGAAAGTAGGTTGGATTTAAACCTGTTATAACTAAAGACAGTTCCAACAAGGATGTAGTAATTGCCAAAGTTATAAATTAATAAATCTTATTTAATAAAATCAAATGCAATAATTATTTCTATTAAAATGTTCTAACAGAGCACAAGATGCTATATTTCAATAGAATATACAATCTGTGTACATTTTTCAAAGCCAAACAGGTTATATAATGAAAGACATTATTGCATCTGTAAGTTTGCTATTTTTTCTTTATCTATGGCATTTTTCTACTTGTTATTTTGCATTTAGATTTAATCATTGCAAAATGCAATCATAGGATTGAAAAATTAATTTAAAGGAATATAACTTTACGTGTAGCGATAAATACTGTAATAATTAAATATAGAACTGAGTCAGCTACTAACCCTGCTCGTTGGCTTTGATCAGAGGGTTCCGACATTATCACAAGATAAATACTGTAAAAATTAAATATAGAACTGAGTCAGCTACTAACCTTGCTAGTTGGCTTTGATCAGAGGGTTCCGACATTAAATATAGAACTGAGTCAGCTACTAACCTTGCTAGTTGGCTTTGATCAGAGGGTTCCGACATTATCGCAAGATAAATACTGTAAAAATTAAATATAGAACTGAGTCAGCTACTAACCTTGCTAGTTGGCTTTGATCAGAGGGTTCCGACATTATCGCAAGATAAATACTGTAAAAATTAAATATAGAACTGAGTCAGCTACTAACCTTGCTAGTTGGCTTTGATCAGAGGGTTCCGACATTATCGCAAGATAAATACTGTAAAAATTAAATATAGAACTGAGTCAGCTACTAACCTTGCTAGTTGGCTTTGATCAGAGGGTTCCGACATTATCGCAAGATAAATACTGTAAAAATTAAATATAGAACTAAGTCAGCTACTAACCTTGCTAGTTGGCTTTGATCAGAGGGTTCCGACATTGAGCATGGATGGATGGGGACTGATAAGGGATCCTGTTCTTACATGCAGCCTACCTTCCGGGCTTCTGTTGGTGGTTCAGAAGTCACTGTTAAGTTGTTGGTCCACAAGTTAAGTTAAGGGAGGGCTTCTTATCTCTTAATTCACCTGGTAAAATAAGACCTCCTTTTTTTAACCTCGATGAGTTCGTATTTCATTAATTCAAGAATGTACATTTTGATAAGCCATTTGGTGAAGACCTAACAATTCACATTTTCAAAAATAAATGTCTAAAACACAACAATATTTTTATTTTTCAGAAAAAAATTTTTTTTTTTTCTTACTTTGAAAATTATAATCTTAATATATAAAATCCAAAAACTGTGTACTCACTCATTTCAAAAATCTTAGCAACCAATGAACATAATTTGATGAGTTTAAAGGAAAGATAACTTTTGTATTGTAGAAACCCACTAAGAAAGGATTTTTCAAAATTCCATTCCTAAGGGGTGGAAACAGCCCCTCAACAATTCCTTTTTCCATGGGAGTAAATTGGCATGAATTGTTTCAATAGGCAAGCTGATACAAAAAAACATAAACATGACACAAAAACTTGAATGATTTGGTTTCCATTGTGAAATTGTTTAGGTAATTGCTGCTAACTCTGACATGACTGCACTACTTTGCTTCCCCTAAAGTAGACTTATTGGATTTCTTAGACCCTAGTTATGTCGGGACTGGTGGCTCATTGCTATAACCTAGGAAAAAGTGCTGTGGAGATTGTAGGCAATAAGTTCTATGCTCAGTCCTCTTGACACCAACATGGTCTCCACTCAATAGTTGCCATCAAATTCGACACTACTAGAGAAGTCTGGGGTGTCCATGTTGGGTGGTAGTCAAGGTTAAGATGTTGTATAGGGAAGAGAATTGAGTGTTAAGCTTGTCAGTTAGCTGAAAATCAGACCAACACTACTTGGTTCGGATTCCATGTAAAGCTGTAGGTCCCTTAGTTGCTCTGGCTATTGGGCTATTAATAAATAGCTCTTCTTGAGGAACAGTCGACAACTCGACCTAAGCTAGTAACCATGACTACATTCGTTCATCTATAGACATTACACTCATTCGCCTCTCATATTCACCCACATCTCTACAATCTGCGACTAACCAATGAATAATAACTCATGTTTATTGTTTCAGGAACTCATATATGCCCATTGACGGTGAAGACTATGTTCAAACGCCTGACACTGAAGTCATAAACGAGGTCATTTCATCGCCTCATGACACGGCAGAGAGAAGAGCTGCCAATGACGACCCCCCTCCTGGAGCAATTCCTGACGTTATACGTGACGTGATCACTTGAGACGGTTAAAGACACTTTAGTGATTGTTTGCCTTTTCATATTGAGTAGATGAGCGGTGAAATGCTGCTGAAGAAGATGAACAGAATGATCAAAGACGTTTTGAAATGGTTTTTCATTTTTGTATGAGGAATTTTATTAGGATGAAGACTGTAAACATATGAAAATATATTCTATTTTTAGTACATATTTTATGCGGTTTCATAACAGTTGTTTATTGTGAGTGTAAGTTTTTACTTAACTTATGTGATTATATAACCTTAATAATTATCATATGATTTATAAAATGCATAAAAACAAAAATAAAAATAGCTATTACTAGACCTAAACCCACAGTAAATGGCATTCGGACAGCACATGTGAAACATATTCTGACAGTCACCTGATGATATACTGTCTCTGTCAGTATTCGCAATTCTTTTTCTACCTATCAAAGAGTTTTATATTAAATCTGCTACTATGCTGATACATCAATTTAATTTATTGATTTTAATCTCTCATTTGAAATGTACAGTAATTAGAAAAAGAAATAAATTAGTCACTGTAAACATATATTTAATTACTTATGACGTACAAAACTATGTACGACAAAATTTAATGACGGTGAATTATAAATTGGACCTAAATAATACAACAGGCATGCATGGCAGTCAGTGTCTATCAATAGACAAACTGTACCCCGCAACAAAGCTTGCTTTCGCTGGAGGGTGACTGTCTCCGTCTCTCACACTACCCACTCTGAGTGCCATTTAGTTTGAGTTTATCTCTACTCTGTTTTTAATCTTGAATAAGATATACTTACCTATAACTGAGTATAATAATGCATATTATTCATTATTAATATTATTTTACTTAAGACATTCTGCCTTTCAGATAGAACGGAAGTATTGTTTTTATCAGGTACTATAAAGTTGTTCTAATATTTATATAAGGGCATTATGTAATTATTTTATTTAGAGACATATTTTTTATATGCCTTTAATATGCGTACTTTAATCTGAATTAGTGTAGTTTTATTTTATTTATTTATTTAATATGTAGTTCTCCAAACTTTTGTTGGATTTTTAATTAATACACAGCATCACTGTAATCAAGTTTTGAGAAAAAAAAAGTTATTTTGAACAAAATTACGTACTAATGATTAATTGTTTGTGTTTTTGTGATGTTAAAGGTAAAAAAAATTAATCAATTTTGGGCAAAAGTACATAGGAGCAAAACTTATTTTTAAATAGCTAATAATCATTTAGAGGTACTCAAGTCTTATTGGTTGGTGGATTCTCCCTTAGTGTATCTTATTTCTTACAACTCGTAAAAATAAAAATCTTGGACTTAAGCACTTTGAAAAATCCTCAAAGTGAGTAATGCAGATTCGTTCTCTGACATCACAAACATATGTCAGCCTGACATCACAATTGCTGCTTTTCCAAAGTATTTCCACCGCAAAATGTTCTATCTGTTTTGTCTGTAATAATAGAAGGGTGTTAAGTAACATACTTTTTTGACTTAAGATAAAATGAATCGGATAAATTTTAATGGACATATTTTGTATGTGTATAATACTACCATGATCATGGCTGTTAATATTACTATTATAATTCATGATTCTTGAGGAGTTTCTTATCGGAATTATAACTTAAAAACGATGTTAATAATCAAACAATCCAATAATTAAATTTATTGGGTTGTTTGATTATTAACATCGATTTTGAATTACTATTATCATGTTCGTTTCGTCAAAAAATCAAGAATCAAGAATATTTTATTTCCACACAGTTCTGGTACACTAGTCCTTATCTACTAATCAACATATAGTGGGAAACAATAGGGCCTCAAAGGCAAGCCTGTTTTGAGGTTCCTTCATGTTTACACATGTTTACACCTGCTGTCATCAGTAGAAGACAAAAAGATTTAACTAAATAATGAACCAGTATGATAGCATAACTTTGCAAAAACATAAATCAGTGGACAACAATTTGTGGTTTCACACTTTTAAACCATTATGTACATACTTTTGTGACTGTCAAAAACTAGACATAAATAAATATACAACAGAAAAACAATGACAATAAAAAATAAATACAAAAACAACTAATATTACAAAGATGCAATACAATAACAAATATAATACTGTGAATAATCCAATAATTTATATGCACATATGAATGCCCAAGAATGTATATTTAATTTAACAGATTTTCTATGTTGTTGACAGTAAACAGCCACTTTAAAATAAAATTGTTTAATTTATTACAATTTTTCATTTTTTTAATGATTTGCTAACAAGTTGTATATTTTTGGTGCAATAAACTGATAAGTTTTTTATAAAATGTTAACAATGGTCTAGGGACATCAATATTTTCCTTGCTTCTCAATTTATTCCTACAAAAATTCACATTCATACTTAGAGTGTTACCACTCCGTTTGTAAATGCTGCCATAACTTTGAAAATGAAAAGATGTCTCAATGGTAGAATTTGTAAACTAAGGTATATTGGCCATGAATGTTCATAGACTCTTTTCTTGGTCATTACTCTTATTATATATGTTTGCTGAATTATTAAAGGCACAAGGTTGCTGAGATAGGAACCACCCCAGCATACCAATGCATACGCTAACCTACTATGAGCCAATGAGAAGTAAACAGATCTTAAAACCTCAGGCGAGCAAAAATCTCTCAAAACATACATAGTTCTTACAACATTATTAAGCTTATTTTTCAGATTTGTGATTTGTACACTCCAATTCATTTTCCTTTCTATATATAATCCCAAATATTTAATTTAATTACAAGCAGCAATTTTTTACACAGTTTTTATTACACTTCCTTAACCTACACAGACAATCTATGCAAGGATAAGTTATACTCAACAAATCTGAATTTTCCCCTCTTAGAGAGAAATTTATGTGGAAGGTTTTTTCAGAGCTTAGCAACAATTTGTTTTTAGTAAACCACCATTTTAAAGATGCTAAATCAGAATTTATATCCAGCTCAATTTGGATACAACCCCAGCAACATATGTGAGAGCTGTATCATCAGCAAATGAAGTGACACAGCCTTTAAATTAGTATTGAACAGTTTTTGTGTGCAACTATTTAACAAATTGCATTATTCCATAATAATTAAGGGCTTAATAATTACAAGATTCAATCTGTATCACTCAATAGAGTAAAGTATTAATTATTTATTTTGATTGAAATAAATATCAAAATTAAGTTAATAAATAGTAAACAAGTTTATTCAAAACAGTAAGTATGAGTTAAAAAGGAGACAAAAATATACCCTCTATACACAGATTAATGAAAGAAAGTGACTAGTGAAGTGCATAATTGCTGACAGAAACGGAGTACATGAGACATTTTTGTCATATGCTTAATTAACGCTTAGACAAGTATTGAAGTAGAATGATTCTACTAACAAATTAGACAAAGATCACCGCTAACTTTCAATTATTTTCTTTCATTAATCAGGGTATATGTATACAGTTTTATTTTTCTATAATGTGTAATGATAACATTTGTAAGACTAATAAAACTATCAACAATCATTATTGCCTGTTAATAATTTATATTTTATTTAATTATATATTTTTTTAAAGTGTCTATATAATGTTTGTACGTATTATTTTTCCATTGTTAAAACTGAATAAATTTATTACATAATCATATCCCTACCTTCTCATTTAAACAACACATTTTAACTTTTGAAGGTGCTTCTACTCATGGGATAGGATGATTATAAGGATATTATTGAGGTTTTGATTAGTTTTGATAATTAAGTACAGTCTGAGTTAACTCAAGTCAAACAACTTAACTATAATAATATACACATAAAAACAAACAGAATTAATAAGTAGATATGCTTTAAAAAAAGTCACATAGAGTAAAATTAGTAAAATAAATGGAGAAGTAAAATGTTCTATGGCTCTAAAATTTTATTTAATATAAAATCCTTTACTTTTGTTTTGAAACTGGGAAAGTATTACTTTTCAAGTCAGATGGCAGAGAGTTGTATATGTGGGGTCCAAAGTACGAAAATCCTTCTATTTTTAAGACTTTAGGTATATGAAGGAGATCATCATGCCGGGTGCTACAAAGTCTCATTTCACCTCTAAAAATAAGTTTTTTCTTCGGATAAAGAGGTGTCTCTGACAACAGAACTGTGTGTACTAATAGCACAGTCTGAAGAAAACAGCAATCTTCAACAGAGAGTACTCAGGCCTGATATCGATATTGGCTAGTGTGGTCAAATTTCTTTTAAGTGAACAAAAAATCACTGTTCTGAAGTCTTGTTAGAAGTGCAACATTTTCCTGAGTCAAGCTATTTGCAAATACTGGGAAAAATCATAGTTTGAATAATCTTAAGCTTGACAGTAGCGGGTAGGACTGATTTTAACCTGTACATCGTTTTCAGCCTACACACAACCTGTTAAAGACATACCTCTCATGATCTGTGAAGGTAAGTTGGAAGTTTATTTTAACTCCTAGAAGTTTAAGGAATGTATATGGAGCCAAAGTATTACCAGCTAGGGAAATTTGTCTGCTGCCACTGTTGATGTTTGGCTTGTAGGAATAAGGGCTGATGTGCATTAAAGAACATTTTTCTGTTAAGCTTAAGCCCATCATGATCTTGTGAGCAGATTTCCACCCTACACAGGTCTTCATTGACCTGCTATTTTAATGGCCCTTGAAAATAACTGACATAGGACAATTAAATATGTATTAAGGGTGTATATATTAGATGCAAAAATAAGTAAAATTATTAATAAGATATAAAGAATAGTTTGACTCTAAAGTGTTAAATTTATTAGTTTGAAAAATTAGCAGATCTGTTCTGATTATTAACTTAGAGCTATTGTGATTACTTACAATTTGAGGTTTCACAATAAATGAGACTGTAAATAGGAAAACATTATAGGAGAAGTCTTAATACCTTCTTGGGGATTAACTTTTAGATTACTGTGCTTGTACTTTTTATTTTTATAGGAGGACAAGTATATGAAATTATTTTGTGTTGTGTTAGGAAATTGCTAAACAAATGCATTTGAAATTTGGACAAATGTGAAGTTGGAGGTGCAATAAGTATCAGATATATTTTGTCATATTACCTGTCATGTTTCATATGTGTCCTACCTATACACCCAACATTTGACATTTCTGGGATATGGATACCAATCCTACATATTTTATGTTTGATCAGTAATGTGACACATTATCAGAGAAATAATAAGGACAAAATATAATTTAATCCAGCCGATTACGTGATTTTATCTTGACATCGTAAAATTGAGCTTATCAACTTCACTGATTCTTGTGCAATATGAGAATCAGTTTCAATTGTAAACTTTCTTATCATGAGAGCACTTGATTTTTTTCCATTTTGTTATCACCAAACAAATTTTGGTAAATCCCATGTCTTTGTAAGTATCACCTCTTGATAGTAGATCTTCAGTTTGTGTCACAGTGTTATTTTTATTTATTTATTTGGCATTTTTCTGTGTATTTGGCGCTTTATCACTAAAGGTTAGTACGTATAATCTAAATATATAAAATCCAAAAACTGTGTACTCATTCACCACTGTCTCAGGAACCAATGAACAGAATTGTTTTTGGAACTGTGTTGTTTAAAACAGAATATCACATAACAAGGCTAATCTATTTTTAAGATGGTTTATTTTTTTGGCATCCAAATACTAAATATCCATACAGACAATATGATAAGTGAAGTGGGTTTACCAAAATGTTTTGAGCCTGATTCAAATAATTAGTCTTTTGAGTTTAACAATATTTTGTAGGCTGTATGACTAATTTCTCACCAACACACATTTAACATTGTTCTGTGTAAAAAAGAGGTGAAAAGAAAATAATTAAATGTTCAAATATTTGATTTTAAGAATCAATTTAACATCAGTTAAATAAGACATTAATTTAACTTTTAATTTCTGATTTCTTGTATTCAATGTAGATTTTTTTTCCAGAACATGAAGATTTGATATTTAAAATACATTAGTCAAAGTTTTTAAACAGTCATCTTTTTGGTGAAAAATGAAGATTTCTTCCATAGTATTTTTATTTTTATTCTCTTGTAAGTATGCATCATTAAAACAGTATACTCTTGATTAATTGTGGGGTTGACTGGCACGGGTATCGGGAATTAGTGAATTTCACGGATAATCCACCAAATTACCGATACTGGATGAGCAAATCAAAGAACGTATAATAATCACATGTTGCTGAATTACGAATAGCAACAAACCACCTAATAGATTCTAAACATAACTACTGTACTGATAGTTACAGACTAACGCTGGTTAGCAGCCGTTCTATAGGCAGTATTGTAGCAGGCACACCGGGCTATTAAGTCACATGATAATGATGCCGTTACTAAATATTTTATATATAAGGCCTTCTTTTTACGCATAGCATAACTTTTTTAAACTGATACATTTGATAAATCACTGAATTTTATTTAATTAATTTGTGAACTTGTACAACTTTACTACTTATTTTTCTCATATATATTATTATATCGTGTTGTGAAAAAACCTCCCTAGTCTACCATGTAAAAGAACACATCATGTTAGCATAACAATTTACTATTATAATACTATTTAAAAATAACTTACTTTGTTTCTCACGGAACATTACGTTAACATTTCAGTTCCACATAAACATACACCAAGGGTTTACAGTTGAAATACACATAAGTTCTTTATTTTACTTCAAAATCAAATGTTTTGTACGTTTATAAAATATACAAAACTGTAAAATATTAGTTTGTGTTTAGTTTTAAACGTGTACTACATAAATTCGTTAGGTCACATATGTTAGTTGTCGTAATAAATATAAAAACGCCTTCATTATCTTAGATACTACATGAGATGCATAGCTGTACGCTGGACGAATCCACGTTCATTCAAGTCTGTAACTATCAGTATACAAGTTTCAATAAAAATTTAGAACTTATTCTCTATATTTGCAGAAGGCGACTGCAGATTTAAATACAGATCATCTAAAGAAATCCCTCAACATCTACATAATGAAAACTATCTTTTGAGTCTAACATAATAGTTTTTTAGTTAGCATAATACCTGTTGGTACAAATAAAGTACAAGTGAACGTCCCACAACATTGTAATAAATTTGAGTTGTGTGATGTTCACTTGTACTCTAACATAATTTAAAATACAGCTATAGGAAATTTAGGTTGAAGTGGTAACGAGAAGAAAGGACCTGATAAGGATGAAATAGTTGGAGGGGGACGCTACATCACACATCGCCACAAGACATGGGTCAGGAATACACTTTTTCCTGTAACACACATGCGGTTCCGTCCTGTCAACTGGCCAGTTTTTTTAATCGCTCATGTTTTGTGTAAATGTTAGTGTTTGTTCGTTATGTATGTTCAAATGAGGACTTTACACCACAGAAGTGATGAAGAGGTATACAAGCTTAATATTTAATAACTTGACAATAAAACCTCCGCATTACATAGTAGTCAGAGTTCGGATGTTGTTTAGGGAAGAGATCTGAGTATCAGGCTTGTCAATTAGCTGAAAATCAGACCAATATTATCTGGATCAGATTCCATGTTAATCTGCTGGTCCCATAGTTGCCCTGGACATTTGGCTATTAATAAATATCTCTTTCTAAGAGACATTCAGCCTCATTTAGTAACATAACTACTCAGGTCATTTTCACACATACAACTCGTTCATATTTGCCTAAAAATACACAAATCTGTGTTGGCTTCTCATATCTGAATAATTGGCGAACTAGTGTGAGGAAATTGAGTTAGTAAGTTTCTATTCAAATAAGTTTCCTATTCAAATAGGTTGTCTCCAAGTAGCTTGAGTGCAGCAATTTGTGCAGGCAAATATAAAGTGTTTTACAGTACCTCGAGGGGATAAAAAAATACTATACAGCCAAGTAAACGTCACACAACACAAATTTATTACAATATAAGCACAAAATGCACAAATATATTACAATACAAGTACAAAATACACAAATATTATGATGATCGATTTCGGTGAACCACGCTCACCTTCCTCAGACCAGAGGGATTCACAAAAGAATCTTGAAGTGCCTAAATCGTTTATTCAGATTGAGATTTAAATTCAACAATACATAAACAAATAAATAAATATACAAAATTCTTATTGTTGTAATACCATATAACAATGGACCAGTACTATAACTATACTTAATATGTACGTATTAAAAATGCCCTTTTATCTATCCCTTCTATTAAGTTTAAATGTGTTATGCTAAAAAATAAAACATAGATTATGTTATTTAAAAACTTTTAATAAAGTTATCTTGATAACCAAAAATAACTAACTCTAAATTTTACTATCAGAATAATTAAATTGTTATTTTTGTCAGCTGTTTGCAGTGACCTAATCATTCAGGAACGCAAACTATCCATTCTTGTTGGAAGCAGTGGATTTTTCAGTCTTGATCTTACGTAAGTATAATTTTAAATATATATTTATTTTTCTCTAAATTATTTCTGCTTTGGGCAGATTGTTCTCACATAGTCAGCATTCTGCTCAAAATCTAAAGAATGTTCTCACTTCATCTGTAATTTTGTTTTACTCTACAATCTTTCTACATATCGTGTTGTGTATAATCTTTCTACAATCTACATATTGTGTTGTTTTAGAAACATTTTTGTTGTTTTTTACAAGAAATAGCACGGTAACTGAGCATCGCACATGGGTTTTCAGGCCAGTGGTTCCTGTGACATGGCCATTAAGCTACATAATAAAAACATTATCTATATTATAATGCTAACTTAAACCATAAGATTTAATACAATACTAAAAATAAATGACAAAAAGGGTATTACTCAAAGTAAATAATAACTTCTTTGGTAAGGTGAAGATTAAATTGAATAGTCCTCTATGATACATGTAATTTCAGACCAACAGCTTAATGTGACTTACAAACCATGGGAGCTAGAATCACATTTGGGTCAACCACTTAGTTGGCTATCAAGTCTTAGCTATGGCTACTTCAGATAAATAAATAGTAAGTGAAGTGAAGAACTAAATTAAATAAGCAAATAATATTCAATAGAATACTTTTAGCATCATACAAACTTCCTGACTGGCCCTGACAATTTTTCCTGGCCCTAGCAAAAATATAACAGTGGTTTCATTACTAAGAACGAAGCATATTAGTCATTTTTAAATTTATTAAGTAATAAGATATGATTACTTGTAGACGTTTCTGGTAGTTTAAAAAATATTAACCATAATGACAGTAGCTGTTATTTGTTCAACTGCTATTTATAAAATACCCATCACTTTCAGTTGACCCACCCTCCTCCCTACACATGACTCTTGACCGGACCTCCTACCCACCCTCTAATGACCATGACTCTAAATTAATCGTTTCTCTCAGTCAGCATACGATACTCCATCGACCCTTTTCCCTACCTTACCCACAAATCTCGCCTGCACCTTTCATATACTCCACCCATGACTCTCAACTTGACCTATTGCCTGTCGGGCCAATACCACTGTACGTGTGTGGGTTTGGCGATACTACTATAGCAGTTATAGATATTCTAGATCATAAAACTTAACTATTATGCTTCTGTTCATAGAAACAAATGATAAGAATGTAGTATTAAACTTTGCAGGAAGCCCTTGACTGAACCAGTGAACGTGTCTGTCGAATTTTTAGAGAATGGAGTGCTGACAGTAGATCCAGCTGGCGTAGCTGTACCAGCCAACACCACAGGGCCTTGGCGCATCACTGTGTCAGGATTGGAAAGAGGACATATCCTTGTGACTGCTTCCGTCAATCCTAACATAACCAAGTATGTATTTAGCAAGGACATGCTCTGAATATCTACTTATGCCTTAGTTTTACGTAAGTTTTTATTCAGTGGCGTAATTATGAGGGGGGATAAAGGGGATGGAACCCCAGAACAATACAAATATTTTGTAAAATACACCCAACTTGTTTTGAAATACAACACTTTAGTTAAATAGTTTAATTTTAATTTACTGACTTATTAAATTAACTATTAATTTTTTTAATTTATTAAAAACTAAAAGATTACTTTGAACACTATCCAATATTTTGAAGTTACAAATTAAAAATGTCCTAGTAGTACGCAATTGGTAAGTCTACAGTGGGATAAGGGACTTTTTTTGTAACGAGATTAGTACTGACGGTAACAATACATACAAACACATTCAATCTGATTCCGATGTCTGTAGCGTTACACCATTGGTAATTTGTAGTTGTAGTCATCACATTTAAATGTCATACAAACACAGTTCTTTGAAGTGAAAGTTTTAAGATTTTGCATTGTCAATCCTCTAAATTTATTTATTTGTTTACTAAGCATGCAGTAACGACTAGTAATTTTAATTTAAAAACACAATCAAATTATTTTGCAATCACACATCAATATGACACGCCCTTCAAAGCCATATCCTAGGTATACCACTTTTGGTAATGATAGATAAATTATTATATTTTTAAATATTTCAAATACCTTTTGTCTTTCCAATGGTCGCAACTGTCTGGCCCTTCATTATCAATAAGCAATATCATCAGGATATTCTATAGGGGTGTGCGAGTATTAATTTTTGAGTTCAAGCCGAGTTGAGTCGAGTAGTTGGCATTTTTTTCGAGTATCGAGTATTTTCGAGCAAGTATTTACAGAAGGATTTCCTGTTCACCCAAGACAACTGTAAAAGGCGCAGACACCATCCTAAGCCTATGTTAAGTTTTGCCAGATTCAAATATATATACATCTAAACTGACCACAATAATTTAGATTTGTTGTTTGTAACTGTAACAATTAATAAATACAACTTTTTACTTCCTGCCTTCCAATATTTTTATGTGGCATTGTTTTGTTTAATCTTTTTCTTTTTTCATAGCTAATATGATGTAAGAAACTAAGAAAGTGTATTATAAATTGAAACAACGTGGATTATAAAGATTTAATCTGTTCACTCATGTCACAGATCAGATTTTCTACGTAGTACACTTTGAACTGAACCACCAGATAAACATATCGGCCGGCTGTGAAACAATTATAACTGTGAAATAATTATACTGTTTCACAACCGGCCGATATGTTTATCTGGTGGTTCAGTTTAAAGTGTACCGCGAAAACGTAGCGAAGCTTGTTGGCAAAAGCTGCATCCAGCCAAACTGATGCTAAAATTCAGGCGTCATCACCAAATGCAGTCATTTGCTCTCAGAATTGCCTCTAAAAAACTGATTATGTACACGCCAAGAATAGTGGATCTGTATTCTGCGGGTATTTAATTCAATAATAACAAGAATACAACTAACCGGAAATAAGCTGTGAATTATATAAACAAATTTTAAAATCAGGATGACAAAGACCTCCATCCAGTCGATTGATAATAATAACTAAGCAGGTTTACTAAAAAAAATATAAAGTCGCTTAGGATGAATTAGTTTTTAAATTATGATCGGTAATGAAATGTGTGCAACTAGAAACTACTTCGACATACGAGGCTACACTGAACAACAGATAAATAATTATGTCATAACGAGAAATTCATGAAAACCTGGTGTAATCGAATGAAAACCATAGACGTAGTCGGCTAATATAATAGGTCTAGCCGATATTGGTGACGAGATGCAGTCTGAAATATCAGCTAAGTGCCAACTAGATCTACAGTGAAGATTGTGGGCAGCTTAATTATAAACTTATGAATAAAAAACGAGACGTGTGATAAGGCTTCGGTTCAATAAAAATTATTTTCTGAGTCTCTAAATTTGTCACATAGTATTTTGTTTAGAAAAGGTCTTCCAACATGTTTCTCCCTCACTTGGGTTGATTCGTGATTGTTTTACAGTTTACATAGACATCGACGTCAATGTGAACAGGGAACTGTTCAGTGAGTTTACAAATAAAAATTATCGTACTTTACCACTTTTTACACTGCAACTGTGTTATTGTCTAATCTAGTCAGAAAACCGTTCAACAATTGGACAGAAAAATATATCGTATGCGCAAATGTTACACACAGTTTTGGCGATCTAAAGTGTTTAGGGAATAATAATTAATAGACGTTCGCCACGGATGTATATCTATTTTTTATTTGATGGAAAATAAATCAATTATGTTGTGTCACACGCTGCTAGAACGTCATTACCATATTTTATATGATACAATACGGAATTTTCTTAAATAAAATCATTGGATGATTCTCTGCTCAGATTAAAAAACAAAATAGACCTCAATCAACTTGTAAGAAATATATGATAATTTCAGTTTCGAAAAGGAGCTGAATGGTTCCTTGCACGTACGTATGGCAAAAGCGAAGTGGACTTTTGCCTAGAAAAGATGGGAAGTTTGATTCTTGGGATGTAAAGTGACCCGTTCTTGGGACCCTTTTGATTGAGCAATATTATTGATACGAACGAAAATATGCATAATTTCCACGGCATACAAACTATTAGATTTGTATTGGTAACAGGTCTTTTTGAGCATCTTGAACTGTATCTCTCGTCCCCTTTCTTGGGTGATAAAGACACTAACCAGCACTTCTGTTTTATTCACGCTATTTTAGGTTAGGTTAAAAGTGACTAGTAGACTCGGACGACCAACATGTGTGATTGCTAATACGGTAATTATCTGCCGTAATCGCTACCTTCCCAGCTCTGTTGATCCCTTTGAATTGAACTAGTTCAAATCATAATGAACGAACTCGTTCACTACGTTGACTAGTTCATTTGACTGTCGTCGTGTACTACCTAATCTTAGGCGTATTGTTTAGTTCATAATTACACGTACCAAACTGATAACATATGATTAAGGGTAAAATAAAACACAAGAAAGCGCACTTTTTTAATTCATAACTTATAAAACTGTTTACTCTTAAAACTTAATTAAGATGTAAATCTGATATTTCGTGAAATACAACTACTCGTTCAAACTTCGAGTAGTTTCGGAAGCCTCGAGCCGAGTTCGATTAGTAAAATACTCAATCAAATACTCGAAATTTCGAGTACTCGCATACCCCTAATATTCTATCACTTTAATATCTTATTTAATGTAAAGAAAATAATTATTGTTTTAAATTCTTTGTTTTAGAGATGACGACGCCTACATTCGGGTGACGGTGGAATACTCAGAAATTCTGACATTTATAAGTACAGTAATAGGATGGATTTATTTCTGTTCTTGGACTATCTCTTTCTATCCACAGATCTATGAAAACTTCTTACGCAAGAGGTACTAACCCAAACTTGTTACTTGTTAAATGTCACTTTAAAAACCAACTTGTTCTTGAATTGTAGACATGGCACCAGGACCAGATTTAAAACTAGACAATATTCTATCAATTTTGATGGTTTTAAAAATTATTGCATTTAAATTATTACATAAATTATGTAATTAAAAATGTATAAAAATAAAACCCTAACAGTTTTAAGTTAAATCAAATATGTTGTAAATGAAACAATTTATTTATAAAAGGCCAAAATCATTTTCAGTCCTGCTCTCCAAATCATTTAACAAAAAGAATTTATTACTAACAGCTCATGTGTTATTGAGGTTGGAACTTTGAGGAAATTCTTATGAACCACTTCATGACACCATTTTGCGATTTATGTCCAACAATACTCATTTCAAATCATTATCAACAGCTCTACAATTCCTTTCATTTGTGTTTACAACAACAGTTTCGTAAATTTACATTTGAATACACTAATAGAAATACTACAGTGGGTTTTTCCAAGATTCAGCTCTGTTAAATAGTTTATGCTATGCTGTTTGAATTTTGAATGTTTTCTAGCTTCTCAGTTTGTGTGTATATTCTGAACCCATTGTATTAACTATATGTATTGTCAATTGTACGTACATTATTGTAGTGAAATTCAACTTATTCAAATCATGGGTTGTATTTTAAAAGAAACACTCTTTATTTAAAATCAATTTTTAAACTCTTCAGACTGACATGGTTTTCCCCACATTTTTAAAAGATAACTCAAAGTATTAAAACGTAGTTGAGTACAGAGGGTTTAGTGGTTTCTCTACTTCCTTCCCTCCTGTATACTTTCATTGACAAAGTTTTTAAAGTCTGATTAATTAATTCTTAACAAACATGTTTCTTGTGTCTCAAACTATTAATTCTTTGTAATTTATTAAAATAAGTAAGTTTAAATAGCAGCACATATGTATTATAAATAAAATAAATGTTGCTTTTCATTTGATGCAGAATATAATGCTATAATAATTATTTCAGCAAAATTGTCAACCAACATCTATGCATTTGCTGTTGATGCCTGCCTGTGCTTTTATCTAATGAATGGTGTCAAATAGGCACTCACATGACTGTTTGGCAATCTATTAGCTCAGCTATTAGTTACTTCAGCGTGTGCTGGAGAGAGACAGAGAGGAGACAACTACTGACGCTAAATGTGAACATAATACAAGAACTAATTTCATAGAACAGGAGAACTTGTTCCACGGGACTCATATGAATGGATGTCTCCTTGTCTCCATGTCCATGTTTTTACTGTCTAAATTTAATTATGTCTAATGTCTAAACCTATTTCTTTAGTGTTGTAGGTCTGAATTTTGACTTCTTGGCTCTCAATGTGGTTGGATTTTCACTGTACAGTGTGTTCAGCTGTAGTTTGTACTGGATACATGTAGTAGAAGTAAGTGTGTATCATAAGAGGATAATTAACAAGTCAAGCAAGCTAGCAATTATTCGGATTGTACAGATGCAAGACACCGGAACATCTTGTGCGTCTATTTTAAGGCAAATATGGATGATTACTGGAGTGAAGTATGAGTGTTGATGACCTGTATAGCCTTGCAACAAACTAAGTTCACTGTTCCTTATAAAGAGCTATTTATTAATAGCCCAATAGCCAGGGTAAGTAAATGCCCTACACATTTATGTAGAATCCGAACCACGTAGTATTGGCCTGTTTTTAAGCTAATTGACAAGCCTGGTACTCAGTTCTCTTCCCTAAACATTATTGTGACACTTACTACTACCCAACTTGGACACCCCAGACTTCTCTAGTAGTTTCCACTTCAATGGCAACCTTTGAGTAGGAGCTGTGTTAGTATTAATAACTTATTGCCTGCAATCTACACAGCATTTGGTCTCCAAGTAGCTAAAGTACAGCACTGCGCCACTATTGTTACCTAGTGGCAACTAATTATTTAGTTGGAAGAAAACTTAACACATTTGCTGCCCCGGTAGCAGGTTGCCTGGCGTTGCAGACACTCTTGGAGCTGGGTGAAATTGCTTATATTTTTTGAGCCTGTCATCTGTCACAGCTCTTGGTGAAAGAAATTGCATATTTGTGATCGTTTAAGGAAATATATTTCCATATATCGTTTTTTGTCACCTTTTGGTCTGTGCAAGTGTGTTACTTTTATAGTTATTTTATATATTGTTAATTTTTTCAATTTTACACCAAATTTAGATAGTAACTTTAGCTATGAGTTGGGCCCAGCAAGTCCGTGAAATGATCATGATGATCCAAAAACTGAAATTGTGAGATGCAGACAACAACTTAGAGGAGAGCATGCTGCTTTCAGGATCCTCAATAAAACAGCACATTCTGTTTGTAAGAAGAAATAAGTTATCTAACATCTCAATCGAGCATTCAAAATAATCTTAGTATATAAAACCAAAAAGGATGTACTCCCATCACGAATTCTCCGGAACTAACTTTACAGATTTTGATGAAATTTGGTTAGGAGTTAGCTTTTAAGAACTCCTAAGGGTATCATAGAGACCCTTTTAAGAAAGTATTTCTTGAAGTTTTATTGCTAAGAAGTAGAAAGAACCCCTAAACGTTTTCTTTTTCCACAAGAGTAACTTTGGCATTTATTTAATTTAATAATTTATTTCAAACTGCTGACACAAAAAACATAAACACGACTCAAAAGCTTGGCTAATTTGGTTTTCATTATGACAAACTCTGATATGACATTGCACCCCCTAAAGTAGACTTGTAGGGTTTTCTAGACTATAAAACTTTGTTATCTGGAGAACGGCAGCAGGCTGAGCTTTTATGTTGATGTGATGGTTTAGAGAGAACCATTGGGGGAAGAGTATGTATGTAGGGAACCACCTAATAGCAAAGCAACGGCTGTCGGCTAGTGCTTTACAAAATCTTAAATATTAAATAAATTATTAAAAAATAAAAAAAGGTGACAATAGTTTTTGAGAATGGTTATTTTGTAATACTAATAATTAGAATGCAAATAAGGAATTTTAAACTACTAAATCATGTCTAGCCTTGTATTAGTTTTAATGTTAGTATAGTTTGTTACAGCTCAGTTTTATTAGCTAAAGGTTATTATTTTGAACCTAATCAGAGTCAACAAATGTTTAAAGAAATCAGCTGATACCAACAGCTGTTCATAAGGCATTGGACTATTAAATAACACTAAGGAATGGTCAGTCTTAGTTAGTAACAAGAGTGCTTTACTTCATCTACACTCCTGATACTCATTCCAAATCCATATTTGGCCATATCATAATGACCAACTTCTTAAAAATAAATAAATAACAAAACCATTTATTTTGTTGGCAATTTAAACCATATTAAATCTATAGTATAACAGTTACAGAAAAAGCATAAATTAAAAAAAAAATAGATTATTTTAACAATGTGTTTATGTTTAGGAAGAGTACTTCAGAAGACACCCGAGGGGCCTCAATCCTGTTCAGCTGAATGACATATTTTTTGCCGTCCATGCAACATTCGCTACACTGTTCACCATCGGTCAGTGTGTTTTCTATGAGGTAATCATTTGAAGAAAACTCATAGAAAATCATTCTATAAGGTAATCATGAGAAAACCATGTTTTCTGACAAATTACAGAACAATTTTCATTTACTAGTTTACTAACCTATTTTCACCTCGCCTTAACTGAAGTCTTTATATATATTGGCAAATTAATATTTTTCCTTATTTTATAGAACTAAAACAATTAATATGCATGTATATAAATTATAAAATTTTCAATAATTGTTTAGCTAATTTAATTATTAATGTTTTATGCTTAATTGTTTGGTGTTAATTAAGTTTAAAATACTGGTGAACAATTTAGTTTCTTCAGATAATATTAATGACATAATCTAGCTTTCTATCAAGCTTAAATATATAAATATAATCAAAAATAAAATTGTAAAATACTGAACATAAAATACGGAGCCTGTACATACATGTACAGAGATTTTTCCTTATTTGTTTTACCTTATATACCTTACTTGTATTCAGTGCAGTTGCAACATTCTTCCATGAGGTATATTACGATAAAGTTGAATTACTAGGAAGGCATTGGTTGATTATCATGCGACACTTTTAGTAAGGGCAAATTGTACATGTTGTCCTGCAAAAAAAATCAGTAAACATTCGTAAATCAAATGAAACTATGCCAGAACCAAGAAACTAAGCTGCTATGAGACAGCCAAATGAGCACCAAAGGTATGAAGATCAGCTAGATTTACAGGGCTGCTAACTGTTGCAAAACATACTAAACCATAAAAAAAAGTGTATTGTAAAATATAGAAATGTTTACTGTTTCAGGGATAAATCTCCCAAAGGACATATTTTATTTTTCTCAAGAGAATTATATTTTTATATGTAAAAGGAGAAACCCATCTGAACCAGAACAATACAGGGAGGGTTATTAAAAGCTAAATCTTCTTGTAAAAATTGTGTCGAGGTGTTATTTACTCAGAGATACCACTGAGGATGCCACATCACAGCATTGGAAAGATGTTTGGTGATAACATTGTAAATAACACCTTGGTATGGTCATTATTGGATTCTTTAGTTTTTAATAAAGACACCAGCGCCTTAAGTCTGCGAGTTAGTACAGGGTGAACATTACGGTATTGACAAAAACTTCCAGTCATGGCCAGTACTCGAACCTGCACTATCTCTAACTCAGACTCAAACTTTTAACGTTTAAGACACTCAGCCAACTGCTTTCCCAAATTATGATATATAAATGCTTTTACATGCATCATTTTCTTTCAGAGAGGTGAACAGAGAGTGTCAAAGATGGTTTGGGCCATTCTAGGAGTATTCACACTCAGTCTGATAGTCTTCTTTTCCCTTGTAATACTCAACTACATCGGATGGCTGGACTTCCTCTATGGCTGCTCGTATATAAAGCTTATCATTACTCTCATCAAGTACATACCACAGGTGAGATCACTTAACTACAAGTACACTCATATGCATTTGACTGAAATATTCTAATATACTGGAAGACTTAACTTTCCCCATGGACCTCCTCATACTGAATGAATGAGGATTGAGAATGAGCTTAAGAAACTATTTCTCAACAAATAAGTTTTAATCTAAAATAATTTACAAAATCAATTATTGGATTCAAATTTAAATATACTGTATATCATTAGATATTATTTAAAGAGAAAATAAGTAAAAATATCTGGAAATGAACCTTCATGGTCATATAGCCTGTGCATAGGCTCAGTTTTTAAACACTTATTTGCTTAAACGTGAATAGTAAAGCAGATATGTTCAAATCTCATACGTAAGTGGCAAAAAGACTAGGCTGGCCGAATGCATGAAACAGGAGCAACTCAGTTGAGTCAATGAACAATCAGTGATGGGGGGATGGGTGAGGCAAAGTCATCTTTACTCCGTGAATAAGCCTAAGTACAATAAAAAATTAAAAATAATCAAACTACAGTTCATGGTAGTTTTTATTAGAGATTTCAAAGGTTCCTGAACTTTAGATCTTGTCATCGGCATGAATATTCCATTAAACAACGAGTTGGTCATGCACTTTTCCACTTCTAAAAATGTTTCTTTCCAAACTCACTATTTAAAATTAAATAGCACTTAAGTTTCACTAGAATAAATAACATTATATTTAAGTAGTTATACTTTTTCTGATTTTTTTTATTCCATTTTATTCGTTAGATCATTTTTCTATAGGCATTTATGAACCACCAGAGAAAAAGTACAGTGGGCTGGAGCATTGGAAATGTCCTCTTAGATATAATTGGAGGCTCTCTTAGTATAGGCCAGATGCTGATCAATTCCTACAACTACAGTGAGTAGACATTTTGGAGGTTAATTACATTACCTGTCATATATAGATGAAAAGTAATCTATGTTACAAGGGTTGTACATAAATTAAGGTTTCCAATGTTTGTTTTTTTTTTATATTAAACATTATTTTATTGCAAAACCAATTACAGATTCTGAAATCTTGTACATTTTAGCTATTTTTCAACGTAGTTCCCTTCATAATCAATGTACCTACGTCATACCACTCTCCCACTGACTCGCGCAGGAAGGAGACAACAGCTGCTTATTCTGTCACACCAGGATCTCATCAGAGACTTTAATTAATGGACAAGCCTCATATATTACAGCTAAATATCTAGTATTTCTTTGCTTGTTTGGTTTAATTTTGTGAGCTATTTGTTTATTTAGGGATTAATCTGTACTTAAATTGAACTAGGAGACAACCCAGCACGCTTCGCGTGCCAACCCCAACTCTCACTGTGCTTGATACACCTCAGCTTTCGGCCTTGGCTTATGACTTTTACTACAAATAATAGTAGATTATCTGTATAACGTAAAGTCACAATATTAAATTTATTTACAGTATTTCACTCACCAGATATGGTGGACAGCTGCGAATAAGGGGTAACCCGAATAAGCAGTCCCGGACCGAGGCGGCAGCACCGGAGGGCGTGGGAGGGTGATCTGTGGCGGGGTCACACTCAGCAAGTCCACATGAGCCCGATGATAGTGCTGTGTCATGGCGAGGAAGTGCCGCCATCAAATAAGCACTGCCCGCACTGCCTTGTACGATAGGGTTTGGGTACCCGAAGGCTAGGAGAAGGTCACTCTGATGTAACACCGAGGCCAGGCCAACGTCTTGAAGCTGCAGTGAAAGCAATTGGCCTAGGAGAAGAAGACTCTGATCACAAACTCCTGGCCCTCCAGGTTGGGGGTTGGGCGCTGGGCTGACAACCCGCCTCATAAAAAATCACAATGTTACGAAACACCAAAAAAAAATAGCCTCGGAAATTGGACAGGAAAAACGGATTAAGACCCGGCTTAGTTTAAAACAGTTACGAATTGGCACTTGGAATGTAAGAACATTAGCAACACCTGGAACTAGTGACTTATTAGCAGAAGAACTGGATAAATACAAAATGGACATCGTAGCACTACAGGAGACCCGATGGCCCTTGGCAGGGAGGATAAACACAAAGAAGTACCTGATCTACTATAGTGGCTGTGAAGAAAATAGGTTTTATGGAGGAGTAGGTTTTGCAATAAAGAAAAAATTAGCTGAAGCGATGATACATTTTGAACCAGTAAGCAATAGAATGTGCAATATTAGAATAAGAGGAAAATTTAATAACTTATCTTTAGTTAGTATCTATGCTCCAACGGAAGAAGCAGATGAAGACGAAAAAGATGATTTCTATGATCTGCTAGACGAGTTGGTGGGGAAGTTACCAAATTTTGATACCAAAGTTATATTAGGAGATGCAAATGCTAAGATAGGGAGAGAGGAGATCTGGAGCCCAGCGATTGGAAAAGAAAGCCTTCACCAAAACTCCAATGATAATGGAACAAGATTAGCAAGCTTCGCCCTGGCTAATAACTACAAAATATCAAGCACGATGTTTCCAAGAAAGGACATACATAAGTACACTTGGACATCACCAAATGGAGTTACCAAAAACCAAATTGATCATGTGCTAGTTGACCAAAGACATAAAAGCAGCATAACGAACGTTAAGAGTGTTAGGGGGGCAGAATGTGGAACTGACCACTCATTAGTTGTAGTGAAGATGACACAAAGAATAGCTACTCAGAGACGAAAAGAGGAAAGACAAGAAAGACTTATAGACACAGAGAGGCTCAAATGCCACAGTATAGTTGAAAATTTTAAACTTAAACTTGAAAACAGATTCAAACTTCTAGAAGAGGTGGACGAAAATTATAATATAAACAATAACTGGAACAACTTCAAGGAAGCAGTTTTAGACTCGGCAGAAGAAGTATGTGGCAGAAAGAAGAAGAAAAAGAACAAAAATCCATGGTTTGACCATGAATGTGAGCAAATGGTTGAAGAAAGAATTGTTAGGAAAAAGACTTGGATGAATAGTAACAGCATAGAACACAGAGAGAGTTACAACAAGTCAAATAGGGATACCAATAGGTTATTGAAGAGGAAAAAACGGCTATTATATAAATAGCTTGCTGGATAAAGCCGAAGAAGATAACACAACAAACAACTCAAGAGACTTCTTTAGAAAAGTAAGATTTTTCAAAAAAGGATTCACCCCCCGCTCTTACAGAGTTAAGAGTAAAGATGGCACATTAATTATGGAAAGCCAAAAAGTCCTTGAAAGGTGGAAAGAATATTTCAGTGATCTACTTAATGTCAACAGAGGAGATGAAACAACAAAACAAGACAATGAATGTAGCTATTACCATGTACAACCAAACCTGGAACCACCAACCAAACAAAAAGTGGAAAACGCAGTAAAGACACTGAAAAATAACAAGGCTCCAGGAAAAGATGAAATTACAGCAGAATTACTAAAAAAAGGAGGAAATGTAGTAATTGAGAAACTGTGGAAGTTAATACTTAAAATATGGGAAAAGGAAGAAATGCCAACTGAGTGGCAAGAGGCAGTAGTTGTACCCATACATAAAAAGGGAGAAAAAGAAGAGTGTGGAAACTATAGAGGCATCTCATTGCTAAGTATCCCCTATAAAGTCCTGACTAAAATTATTCTAAATCGACTTGAATGCTACTCAAACGAAATAATTGAAGAACACCAGGCAGGCTTCATCAAAGGTAGGTCCACTACAGACCAGATATTTTTACTGAAAGAAATTGTAGCCAAGTACTGGGAATATAACAAAGAATTTTATGCCATCTTCATTGACTTCCAAAAAGCTTACGACAGCATTGACAGAGAAAGATTATGGGTACAGTTAGAAAAATTTGGGGTCCCCAGAAAACTGATAAACCTGTCTAAAATGAGTGTTACCGAGTCAAGATGCTCCGTGAGAATAAATGGACAAAACAGCGAAACCTTCAAAGTAAACTCAGGAGTCAGACAGGGGGATGGCCTTCCCCCAATATTATTCAACATGGCTCTAGAGGAGGCCCTTCAGAAGACAAAAGAAATGAACCTGGGTGTTAAAGTCGGAGGAAAACTGAACATTATAGCATTTGCAGATGACGTAGCTATAATGGCAGAAAAGCTAGAGGATCTAACTACGCTGACCAAGGTCTTCATAACAGAAGCAGAAAAAATAGGGCTGAAGACAAACGATCAAAAAACCAAATTCATGCACTTTACAAGAGACCAAAATTACACCCAAGACCCCCTACGAGTTGATGGTCATGAATTCGAACAAGTACCGGAATTCAAATACCTCGGAGTCACAATTTCAAATAAAAACGCAGAAGAAATTGAGATACAGCAAAGAATAAATTCAGCCAACAGATGCATTTATGCATGCAATAGATTACTATCTTCCAAGTCATTGTCACACAAAACAAAAATTAGGTTGTACAAATCAATAGTCATCCCAGTTTTGCTCTATGGATCTGAAACGTGGATACTAAATAAGAAAGAGGAAAAAAAACTAATTGTCTTCGAAAACAAAGTCTTGAGAAAGATATATGGGCCCACATATGACCAAGGGAAGTGGAGAAGGAAACATAACAGGGAGATTAGAGACCTGTATAACGACGCAGATATTGTGAGTGAGGTCAAAAGTAGAAGACTAAGGTGGGCTGGGCATGTGTTGAGAAGGAGAGAAGAGTCCCAACTAAAGAAAGTTAGCAAAAATAACCCTGAGGGAAGGCGACCTCGTGGGAGGCCAAAACAAAGATGGTGGGACCAGGTTAGGATAGATATACAGCGAGTTGGAGCCATGGAAGAGAATGCAGAGGACAGGCCAATCTGGAGAGGCTTTGTTGGTGCGGCTAAATATCACCTGCGATATAGATGTGCGTTGCTACCTTTTTATTAGTATAGGGTATTAATTAGCCTATTTCAAATGTGTTTATTTCATTTGTTTTTGTTTAGCAGCTGAAAATTCAACTCTTAATGCATCAATAGGATAATATCAAATGTACAAAATAAACATTTTTATTTATTTACCATTATTTTATTATAGCTGTTATTAATTTACTAAAATCAACCTAATGCTCTCCTTATAGAAAAAAATGGAAATTTTGAGGGGCTGTTTGTACCCCTTTCGAAAAATCCTTTCTTAGTGGGACTCTTTCTAAAAAAAGCTAACTTTCTTTAAAATTTTGTGTAAATTCTTTTGGTGATTTTTGAGATTTAGTGATCAGTCAGTCAGTGAGTGAGTGGTATTTGGCTTTTATCCATATATATATATAGATAAAATCAGATTATTTGAAATAATCAGTCTGTTAAAAACAAAGTCTAATTGACTAGAAGAATGATGTTTTTCACACACTTTTAATAGTAAAATTGGTTTTTTTCAGACGATTGGATCTCAATATTTGGAGATCCTACCAAATTTGGACTTGGGCTTTTCTCTGTAGTTTTTGACATATTATTTATAATCCAGCACTACATCCTCTACAGGTAAGATATTTACAATTATGGTGTTGTTTCTAAAACAAAAACAAACAAAAAATCACAATTATCATGCCATTATACAATTTAAATTTATTATAAGTGCACATCATTAGTCAGAATCTAAAAAAATTTAAAAATTCATATAAAATTAATTATTTTAGTTTCAAATATAGATGTTGGCCTGACGGTTCAACCTAGACCTAGCCAAGCATGATAGACAGAATAGGACAACAGCCTAACGTAAAAACATAAACCAGACTGAACTGCCTGGTTTGTCAGGGATCTGGGGGCAGAATCGAGGAGGTACAGTAAGAATCTGTGGTTGTTACAGGTCTCAAGGGTCTCTTCATCCTTATTTTTACTTGTGTGTTCATTAGTCTAGTATACCAGTCCATTGGCTAATAACCCATGGTACGAGGGTCATTTTTAAAGTAAAAACCAATTGCGCATCGTGCCCGCGCATCGTGCCCGCGCATCCGGTCACATGACGTCCATTCAAGGCCAGCACTTACTGGCCTGTCACCGTCAACGCACCCATTACGTTTCACGTCTCTGCCGATGCTGGTTGTGTGGTTATACTGCTATGTTTGTCGCAATATCAATCAATAATTATACCGACTGTGAAGTACGCTCAGTTATTCGGTTTTTAAACGCAAAAAATGTTTGTCCTGCTGAAATTCACCGACAGCTTTTTGAAGTTTACGGTGAGGGTGTTATGAATTATGGAAATGTGCAAAAATGGTGTAGGCTTTTTAATGAAGAAAGGACAAGTGTTCATGACGAAGAACGACCTGGACGGCCTATTGTCATCAATGAAGAGTTGGCACAAAAAGTTGATGAGGAAATTCGCCAAAATCGGCGCTTTATTATTGACGAACTTAGTCAGAAATTTTCCCAAGTTTCAAGATCAGTAGTTTACAACATTGTTACTGACAAACTGCATTACAAAAAAATGAGTGCGAGATGGGTGCCAAAAATGTTGACACAAGAATAAAAAGCAAAGCGTATGGCATATTCTTTGTCCTTTTTGGAGCGCTATCACAGAGATGGCGATGAGTTCTTAAGTCACATTGTGACGGGTGATGAAACGTGGGTTGTGTACTATACTCCTGAGACGAAACGTCAATCCAGTGAATGGCATCATTCAAACTCTCCGACGAAACCAAGAAAATTCAAGCAAGAACATTCAACAAGAAAAATCATGGCCACGTTTTTTTGGGACCAAAAGGGTATTCTTCTGATAGACTTTCTGCCACGAGGAATGACAATAAATGCTGAAAGATATTGCAAAACATTATTGAGGCTTAGGCGCGCTATTCAAAACCGCAGGCGGGGCATGCTCTCTAGTGGCGTCATTCTGCTTCACGACAACGCTCGCCCTCAAGTTGCAGCAAGGACACAGATGCAACTGGATTTTCATCTTTTTCCAAAACTTGAGGAATTTCTTGGCGGAAATTGCTTGGAAAATGATGACATGTTAAAAGAAACAGTTACGAACTCGTTTAACAGTCAGGCGGAAGAGTTCTTTGATGATGGGATCCAAAAGCTGGTACCACGACTTCAAAAATGTGTCGATGTTAATGGTGACTACATAGATAAGTGAAAAAATGTTCATATTTTAGTTTGTGATATCATTTATATCCATAAATAAAGTTTCTCTTACGCTATTTGAAAACGGTTTTTACTTTAAAAATGACCCTCGTACATTGGGTACGAACCCTAAGTGCTTGTACCTCTTGGATTTTTGTATATAGCTAAGATTCTACTTATGAAAAATGTCAGTAACTCAAGCCTTAAAATTTAATCTTTAAAACATGTACTAGATTTTGGTAATCAGGAATGAGTTAGCAAAAATACTATTTTAGGTTTATTTAAAAGCTAAACTCATAAGATGGGCAAATAAGATAGTCAAATATAGCTTCTAAGTCAATGAGTAAACTCCTGGGTCATGAGTTGGATTAATATGCCAGTCCAGTAAACTCCTGAGGACATGAGTAGGATTAATATGCGAGTCCAGTAAACTCCTGAGGTCATGAGTAGGATTAATATGCGAGTCCAGTAAACTCCTGAGGACATGAGTAGGATTAATATGCGAGTCCAGTAAACTCCTGAGATCATGAGTAGGATTAATAGATAAGTCCATTAAAATCCTGGGTCATGAGTCGGATTAATACGTGTCCAGTAAACTCCTGAGGACATGAGTAGGATTAATATGCGAGTCCAGTAAACTCCTGAGGTCATGAGTAGGATTAGTATGTGAGTCCGGTAAACTCCTGAGGTCATGAGTAGGATTAATACGTGAGTCCAGTATACTCCTGAGGTCATTAGTAGAATTAATATGTGAGTCCGGTAAACTCTTGAGGTCATGAGTAGGATCAATACATGAGTACAGTAAACTACTGAGGTCATGAGTAGGCGAGCTATCAAGCATGCCTGGATGACCGCAAAGAGAGTGAGGAGGAAGCTGTCAGCGAAGGATCTGCGCAGCACATTTCCGGACATTCCAGTCTATCTGAATGACCATCTGGCCCCTCATACGAGAGAGATCTTCAATGCTGCGAGGACATTGGTCAATGAGAAGAAGTTGGAAGCAGTATGGACCACTGACTGCAGAGTTCTCGCCAAACGGAATTTGACGGGGAGGCCTTTCAGGATCCACGACCTGCGGCAGATCAAGGGACTTTCTGTTCCGGTGAATTCCGCAGAGGAGGAACGAAATTGAGCTGAATTGGTCAAATTATTACTACTACGGTGTTATGTGAGTTAATAATTATATTTAGTTTTTTTTTTTTTTTTTTTTAGTTAAGTATACTTATGTTCTTATTGTAAAATTAAGTTAATTCACATATAAATTTGCGTTTTGTTAGAAATAACAATTAATTATGATTTAATTAGTAGTGTACCGTATTTATTTTATTTTATGATATTGAACATGATATACTAGTGTTCTATTTGTAACTTAACTCTGCAAGATCATATGGCTTTATTTATTGTCCTGATATATAATATAAATTATGTTAAAAATAAACAATGTATTTATTGTTATTTTGTAATAGTGATCTTTATTTAAGGAATAGTAATTTCATATCAAATTTTAAAATGTAGGCTTATTGTTTGATTTAGTTAAATTTCGTTGGTTAGGAAGCACCGCATATCTTTTATTATTTCGTCCTTTGAAATGTAGTAACACGCTAGGCAGCGTGACTTTATTATTGTTTTCCTATTATAGAAATGAACGATGTACCTTTAGTAAATTGTTCATTATGTTATGATGTTAGCTTGGTTGAATCATATTTCTCGTGTTTACTGAATACTGGTACAGAGATTAGAGTTATTCACCAAAACATTAGAAGTTACAGAAAGAACTTTGATGAATTTTTAGTACTGTTACAAGGTATGAAATTGAAATTCCATTGTATAGTTTTAACGGAGGCATGGCTGGGAGAGGAATGTGACATAGTTTGTATTGATGGATATACTGAGTTTAAATCTAATAATAATCTTAACAATGCAGATGGAATTGTAGTCTATATCGATAGTTCATTGTTTTCCTCTTGCTCCCAGTTGACCTTGGGTGGAGTGGCCACTTGCTTATCAGTGACCTTTGGATGGGCTGGTCAGACCTGCCGGCTCCTTGCTGCCTATCGTAGTCCTAATTCTTGTTTGTCTACGTTTATTGATGCTCTGAATGTTTATTATAGCGATAATAATCATTTAGCAGGGGTCAACATTTTGGTGGGGGACATTAATTGTAACATTATTGACATAGTACAACATTCGGAACAGGATAGATACCTTGATGTACTTCATGCTGCTGGCTTTATCCAATGCATAGGAGAAGTTACACGACCAGCTAGTAACACTTGCATTGATCACATATTTGTTAAATTTTCTAATGGAGTACCAATTAATATTGATGAGTCAGTAGTAATCGATACTTCTATAACGGATCACCGAACTATTTGCTTGCAAATGTCTAGTAACACTAAGTTAAGCCTAAATAATGTTGGGCCTGGTAGGACATTAACGGTTCGAAACTGGGATAATATTAAGCAAAATTTATCAATAATAGACTGGAATGGTTTGTACAAAATTAATAACGTTCACTATGTCACTGATAAATTTTTAAATACATTAAAATCTGTCTTGCAGTCTAACACTAAGATTGTAACAGTACGGGCATACAATACTAAAATTAAACCATGGATTACCGCAGGAATTGTTAGATCAATAAGACAGCGTGACAAGATCCATAGATGGTTAAGACGTCAACCTTTTAATGCTCAGCTTCGTATACAATACACTAGATATAGGAACATTCTACACTCTATTATTAAACAAGCAAAATATACATATTTTAAAAACAAGATAGAGTGGGCATCACACAACCCACGTAAGTTTTGGCAGGCTGTTAACGAAGTAGGAGGTCGACCGGCGGGTGGGGCGGCATTTCCGGTCGCGGCTTTCTGTGAGAGCGGCGACACCGCTGCTCCTGATAAAATTAAAGAAATAAGCGACTCATTCAACATGTATTTTTCCTCTGTGGGCGTAGAGTTGGCAAGTGCAATACGTCTGCAAGGCCCTGCCGAGGTGTTGGACGCCGACCATGCACTGGAATCTGTATTTACATTGAAGACTGTCACTCGGCAGGAATTGTGTGAGGTCGTAAGAAGCCTGAGAGGTCGCTCGGCACCTGGGTGTGACGACATACCTACTAGAGTTATTAGGGATAATATCAATGAATTAATTGAACCTATACTTCATATAGTCAACTTAAGTATTGAATTAGGGGAATTTCCCAGTCATTTAAAAATTGCTAAGGTGATACCGATTTTTAAAGCTGGTTCCAAAACTGATAGAGGAAATTACAGGCCAATATCTCTTCTGACTACCTTATCTAAGATAATCGAGAAATGTGTGAAAATTCAATTGTGTAATTATTTAGAACATCACGGTATAATAACAAATATGCAATTCGGGTTTAGGAGGAATAAGAATACTTCAAGCGCCTTATTTGATATAGTCAATTTCATTAATTCTAGTTATGGTAGTTCGAACTCAAATAAAATACTTGTGAACTTTTTGGATTTGGCGAAAGCATTTGATTCCTTAGACCGAAAGAAACTTCTTGATAAATTAGAATACATTGGGGTTAAGGATAGGGCTCATAATTGGTTTAAAAGTTACTTTGACAACCGAACTCAAACCGTAATTATTGAGGGTGTCAAGAGCCAAACAACTTCGGTTGATTTTGGAGTGGTCCAGGGTAGCACCCTTGGCCCATTATTATTTTTAGTTTACATAAATAATCTGTCAAAATTAAATATTGCTAGTAGATTATTTTTATTCGCTGATGATACAGCTGTTGTCACAGTGGGGAATTCGTGGGATTCAGTATTTTCACAGGCATCTAAAGATCTTTTAAAAGTTAAAAATTGGTTTGACCATATTACCCTAACGTTAAATGTGCGTAAAACTAAATGTCTCCCTATTTATCTTAGACAGGACCTTGGGCCGGGTATGAGATCACTAAAGCTGCATTCTTGTGGTGACACTGAGTCAAATGATTGTCGATGTGATAGTATTGATATTGTGGAACATCATAAATATTTTGGTGTTATTGTTGATCGCAAGATGTCATGGGCTCCACAAGTTCAGTACGTCAGGCAGAGAGTTCGGAAACTGATATACGCTTTTACCCAGCTTAGAGAGGTTTTGACTTTGGACCAAAGGAAGGTGGTGTACTACGTTTATGTGCAGTCGGTGCTGCAGTACGGTATCTTGGCGTGGGGAGGTGCCTCGTCTAATGTACTGGAACCATTGGCTGTAGCTCAGAGAACAATTATGAAACTTATTTTAAGAAAAAATCCAAGATACCCTACTTACTTACTGTACTATGAATTTCCTATTCTTAGCATAAGACAACTTTTTGTCAAAAATTTAATTTTATTTATTATGATTATAAGGTTGACATTTTTACAACGTTAAAACATACCTATCTAACAAGAAATAGAGTGGGTTTTGGAATTCAGATTCCTCGTCCTACCAGTAGTTTGGATTCTCACAATCCATATTTTATTGCGCATTTTGTTTATAAAAACCTTCCTCAAGGCATAATTCAAGAGGGTGGCGGTGTCGCAGCTTTTAAACGGAGAGTGGAGGAGTGGTTGCTTACTCTTGGCCCAGAAGATACTGAGAGATTGATTTGGTCATATTATATTTAGTCTTGTGCTCTTCCTTATATATTCCTGTTGGGATTTGTATGGATATGTCTTATTTAAATATCTTATTATGTGGGGGTGTGGAGGGGTAGTTAATGGAGTAGTCACTGTTTACTCTTCATAGACTACTTTATATACTCATGTTTTGGTGAATGATTTGGTTCATGTGTAAATTCTTGTGTGTAACATTTAGGTGTTATACTTATATTGTATTAGATTTTTATTATTTTTTCATTTTGTTTTCTTTTTCTTTTAATTTTATTTTGTTTTTTACTTAAGTACATTTTCTCTTATAACATAATTGGCTAGTGTATTTCTATAACAATTACGACTTATGTCTAGAATGTTAGTATCTCATTAAGATTGTAAACTTGGCATTTCTCTTGTTAATATTTGTGTATGTATATTTTAAGGGTACAGTATTTACAATTGTTATGATTTGTAAAAGAACTCTTGCCTTGCACACAGACGGATAGTCTATGCAGGGCAATATATTATTCTTGATATTATTGTAAATATTCTTTCCATGTAAAAATGAATAATAAACTTATTTGAATTTGAATTTGAAAGTACGTGAGTCCAGTAAACTCCTGAGGTCATGAGTAGGATTAATATGTGAGTCCAGTAAACTCCTGAGGTCATGAGTAGGATTAAATAATACATGAGTCCAGCAAACTCCTGAGGTCATGAGTAGGATTAATACATGAGTCCAGTAAACTCCTGAGGTCATGAGTAGGATTAGTATGTGAGTCCAGTAAACTCCTGAGGTCATGAGTAGGATTAATACATGAGTCCAGTAAACTCCTGAGGTCATGAGTAGGATTAATACATGAGTCCAGTAAACTCCTGAGGTCATGAGTAGGATTAGTATGTGAGTCCATTAAACTCCTGAGGTCATGAGTAGGATTAAATAATATATGAGTCCAGCAAACTCCTGAGGTCATGAGTAGGAATAATACGTGAGTCCAGTAAACTCCTTGGTCATGAGTAGGATTAATACATGAATCCATTAAACTCCTGGGTCATGAGAAGGATTAATACATAAATCCAATAAACTCCTGGATCATGAGAAGGATTAATACATGAGTCCAAAGCCAAAGGACAATTTGGACAGTTCAGAAATAAAAAGTGTAGTACAAAAATTGATGGATAAACTATAGTCATCTAAAAGAAAAGAAGTAAATATAAAAAGTAAATCAAAAATATCAATCACTTTCTCATAGATAATAATATCAGTAGTATAACCTAATTATTCCTAGATTTATTGTTAAACATTTACATTGAAACTATCTCCACGCATACTTACTATATATGTATATTTTTTACAGAAATCCACAACGAAAAGACAATAATATCACGTCAACAGCTTAATATTTAATCTGGTGACTCCTGAAACTGGCTTGGACTTTCTTCAAAATATTGTCTGAAGTATTGAGGAATTGACAACATCTTAAGTAATTTGGAGGTTTAAGCCCAGAACTAATTACACAGTTATCCAAAATAATAAATTTTAAGCAATCTTTTAATATTATATATTAAATAAGACTGACAGTATTACAATTATTAAATTTTTTTAACTGGACCTTAAAACAGTGTTTTGTTTTCCATTATTATTTCACTTTTCCTTTCTATTTAATTAATTTTTTTGCAAATATAAATAAAACTTGTGCCGGTGGCAGAGCGGGGTGAGCCGGTGGCCGAGTGGTCTAAAGTGTCAGGACTTTCGCTGGTTCGAATCCAGCCTAGGCTGGAAAATTTAATATTCACCTTCTACTATACTGGTTCGCCCCCTCACTCTGTCTGATTAAGTTCCTCACACAGATCAATATTCAATGAGGAATGGGCAGAGTAAGGTTAAGAAGGAGATTGGTCTCTCCTTAAAAAAAAAATTAATAATAAACTTCACTATTAAATATTACGTCGAAGCTATTGGATATAAATAAACAAACTTGTTGCTTGATTTTGACAAACTTTGTACCGGGTTGTTTGACCGGTACGTTTTTGGTTACTTGTCGTTGTGGTTTGCCAGGCTGCCCGAGATCGCACTCACACTGTCGATTAGTTTACTTTCGAAGTCGTTGGCACGAACTCTGGTCGTTCCATGATTCCAGCTCTCGGTCTGTCAGGTTGTCTTGTCTGACTGTTTCCTTCAGCCACCTGTACCTTCAACAATGACCGGCTAAGGCTCTTTAAACGTAAGTATCCAATTTTGTTATTTCAAATACCTAATCACCCTTTTGGTGAATTTTTTGTTTAATAATATGATCAGGCTTATTTGTTATTTTCAGTATGTTGATTGTTTGTGTCTTTTGTCTAGATGATTGTCAACCTAGGTTCGAGCCCATGTGTTCAATGTTATTCTTTTATCATTCATTTCTATATTATGTTTTTGTTTTAGGTTCCATGTTAGTTCTATATCATTTTTATTGAGCATTTTGCAGTTTGAGTTACCTTTTTACTATATTTCTGTTCTTTGTCAATTAACTATTCTACCTGTTTAATTTAGTTAATTCCTGTATGTTTAACTTATAGTTTCTACCACGCTTTCATGTTCTCTTTTATATCTACACATTCAATTTTGTATTTTCCTGTTTTGTTTTGCAGTTTCATACACCTTTATATTTATTAGTTTGTTATGTGTATTATTTTGGTTTTGGCTGTATTTTTTCTAATGTGTTGTGGTTTGACTATTCAGTCCAGGGTCCTTGAGTGGGACATTTTACCCTCGGCCTGCCGTCCGGCTGAATTTCTACCATTCTCGACTATGCTAGCCTGGCCTGAGGACCATGTATAGAGCCAAGTTGCGACCCCTCTGCCCATCCTTCTGTTGGGAATAATACTTTGTAATTGAGAGTTTTATCTACTTTACGAATTACAGAAAGAAATTGCAGTGAGTTCCTATCTACTCACGTATTACATTAAATAACGCGGACCTTTTCCGTTAATTCACTACCACTACTTTTACTTCATTACCACCAATTTGTCTATCGCAATAACGGTTAGGTTAGGTTAGGTAAGTGACTACTAAAGTTGATCACAAACTGATATATCCAATGATTGACTTACGCTGAATGCACTCTCCGTGTGTAAGTTCTTGGAAAGCGATAAGATAAAGCAAGTGATATTGGATTCCTAGCAGATAAGGAATACCACAGTGGACATAAATATGATTGGGGAACAGTTTTTAGAGCAATAGAATAATTATCAAGTGGTAGTGAATTAACGAAAACAAAAAAAAAGTAATGGTAGAGAATTAACGTATAAGATCCAATAATACTGTTTAAATTACCTGAACTGCAATTCCTCAATTCCTGCAATTG
>JAQJVL010003459.1:0-60732 GCA_035578905.1 Stictocephala bisonia | reverse complement strand
AAATTATTAAAAACCCTAATTTTTCGGGCAACTAAAGGACATAAAAACCCTTTTGGGGAAATTCGAACCACTTTAGTTTTAGGCCCGTTTTCAGCAAAACTGACAAGGCCAGATACTGATTTCCCTTTTTTACACAAAAATTTTAATTTTTAAAGGCCCCAAAAATTACTACCCAACATGGGACACTCCTATATTGTCTAGTAGTATCCACGTCAATGATTGGATCCCCCCCCCATCCCCCAAGTCCCCAAAAAGAGCCCCAAGTTTAAAACCTATTGCTTACAATTTTCCTCACATTTTAAATCCTCAGGTAGTGGGTTGGGGAAATTTTTTTGGGCCCAAACCACTATTTCCTACAATTTCCACAAAAACCAAAACCCTCAATTTGATGGGTAAAGGCAATGTTGGGCCCAAAACCATTTAGTCCTACAATCCCCACAACATTTTATCCTCGGGTTTAGATGGGTCACGGCAATGTTGGGGGCCCAACCAGGTGCCTACAATCTCCACAACACTTTATCCTCAGGTAGATGGGTCATGGCAATGTTAAAAACCCCCACGGGAGCCTAAAATTTCTCCACAACACTTTATCCTAGGTTGAGGGGGAACGGCAATGTTGGGACCACCCCCATTCCAAATTTTTTCCCCTCCTAAAAACCTGTTTATGTGCTTAAGTTTAAATACAGCTCTAGGACAAAAGTGGGTTAAAAAAAATTTGAATACTTTATCCTAAATTTTATTTTTAAAAAAAAATTACAAAAATTGAAAAATTTAAATTTATGTACCCTTTTAAGGTATACAACTGTTTAAATTTATTTTTTTATATAAAAATTAAATTTTAAATTTCCTTTAAATTTTTCATTATCAATAAAGCAAATCGGGTAAATTTTAAAAACTGCTTTATCGAAGGTAACATTTTTTTTTTTTTCCTGCTGGTTTGGTTGAATTATCAAACCATTATCTATTTTGTTTTAAAACACCATTCTTAAATATCTTGTGAAAACCCCTCTAAAAACCCTTGGCGAAAAATTTATTTCCCTTATTACTCCAGGGCCCACAGATCTAAGAAGTTTTTGGGCCCCCCACCAACAAAGTCCCTCCATCTGTCTCTACCCCGCGTTTTTCCTCAGTCACTCCCAATCGCTCCAGGTCCCCCCCTTCACTTGTTTCCACCTTTTTTGGGCCGTTTTCTTCCTCTCGGTTTTCTTCCTTCGGGAAATTTCCTCATTATAACTTTTTTAAATTATAAATTCCCCTTTCTCTTTTTAAAAAATGCCCCACCCCATTCTAATCCTTTTTGTTTTTAAATTTCAAAAAATACACCCGGGGCCCTTTAAAATTTTTCTCTAAAATTTCCCTGTTGGGGTCTCCTTCTCCACCTCCTTCCCCAAAAATTGGGCCCCATTTTTTTTTCCCTGAAGGATCTTTTTTTTTCAAAGACAATTAAGTTTCCTTTCTTCTTTTTTATTGTTTTTCCATGTTTCAGCCCCTTTGAGCAAATAGGGACTGATGATTTTTTTATAAATTTGAATTTTGGTTGTTTTTTACGGGAAAATTTTGAAGAAATTAGTTTTTTTGAAATGCGTAAAAACATTTTGTTTGCAAGTTTTTGCCTTTTTGTTTTTCCTATTTCATCTTTGTTTTCTCAAAGATATTAAAACCCCAAAATATTTAAAAGAATCTACCTTTTCAAATTAATGGCCTTCTTTTTTGGAGAGTGTTTTGATTTATTTTAAATTTTGGATTTCTGGCAAATTGCATATATTTGGTTTTTTTAAAAATTCCTTTTTTTTTATTTTTAGACCTAATTGTTCTTTTTTTCCCATGAATAATTTTGTTGGGCAGCCGTACGTCTTTTTAAAATTTTCTGAAAAAAAATTTACTAAAACCTCTGCAAATTTTGGCCAGTACATTAATTTTGGGGGCCAATTGTTTTTCCCTCCATCCATTTTTTTTTCCTTTTGGAAAAGCTTTTTCTATCCTGGGTTGAAAAAGGATTGGGGGGAGTCCATCACCCTGTCTTAAAACCTGCATTGATTGAAGGGTTCCGAAACTCTTCCTTTTAAAACGCGTACTGAGCCTGGGGAATTCAATCATAAAAAGTTCTAGCAAGTTTTATCACTTTATTGGAACCCCAAAACTTGCCCATCTTTTTCCACGTCTCTCTTATTTAAACTATAAAAAGTTTTTTGGAGATCAAAAAATTTTACAAAAAATTCTTTTTTAAAAAACTCCCAGTACTTCGATAAAATTTTCCCTTTAAGAATAAATTTTGATTCTTTTTGTTGCCCTTTCCCCTTTCCCCAAAAAAACCGGGCCGGGATGCCAAAGGTTTAAATTCGCATGTAAAAATTTTCATTCGACTTAATACTATCTTAGAAAAAAACTTTTAAGGTAGGGAAAAAAGGAGTGAGATGCCTCTAAAAAATTACACACTCTTCTTTCTTTTCCTTTTCTTGTGTAGGGGAAACAACTTTTGGGCTTCTCTCCAATCTTTTGGTATTTTTCCCTTTTTCCCCCATATTATTTTTTTTAATTCCCATAGCTTGTCTATAACTATATCCCCCTCCCTTTTTTGGGAAGCTCTGCAGGTATTTCATCCCCAACCAGGGGTTTCTTTTTTTTTTTTTAAAAGGTTTTAAAACGGGCTGCTTTCGACTTCTTCTCTGGCGGGTTTTTTTTCTTTTTTGGCTGTACATGATAGTTTAAAATCTTCGTTTTCCTCGTCTGGGGGCGATGTCCCACTCCTTTTTCTTTTAAACAGCTCAAAAAAAATTATTCCCCTCCATCTTTCTATAATTTTGCTGAGTTTTCAGTTACTAAAATTACTGCTGAAAAAGGTAAAAAAAATTTAAAAGATTTTTATTTACAAAAAAGGCTTAAATTTGCGTTTACCCTGGCATATTGGCCCCTCTGAAACCGGCTCGGGTGGCTTGGTGACAAAAAAAGGGGAAATTTTAAAATTTCCCATGCTTGCCCTTGGGGAAAGGGAAGGGGGGGAAGGGCGTAATTAATGAGGGATTTCCTCACAAAAAAACGTCGCCTACGCTATTTTTGAAACATTGCTCTGTGTGTCTTTAGATCAAACAGTTGATTATGTCGCCATTCCTTGGACAAAAAGGACAAGTTACCCTTTGTTTGTTGCAGCTTTTAATTTTTATGATAGGAGTTTTTTACTGAGAACAAAATAAAAGTGATAATTAAATTTCCCTTCTGGCTTTCCCCTTATCGCTTTGAGTTTGCGATACTTTCATTAGCCATTTGAGACCCCTCAGGCATCTACTATGTACCTTCGTCTTGAACTTTTTAACATAAAAAAAATTTCATTACACAAAAAACCATGAAAAAAAAACATATCCCAATACTTTTCGTGGGCGGGGTGGCCACATCTTACTTTCACGCACGTATGCATACTATCAATTTTTTTGGGGGACGACTGAAAGATGGAGCGTTGTTAGGGTTTTAATTTTGGGCTCCGTGATTTTATTGTCTTTACCAGCTGTTTTGGAGTTTTAAAAACCCAACCCCCTTTCCCTTTGGGTATTGCTTTATCATTCATAAAATTATTAATTCACGAACTACTCCCTTTGAAAAATTTTTAAAATTTCTAAAAATGGGGACATTAAATAATTTTCTTTGGGGCACTTGTGTAATATTTGTAAGTTGTCTGAGAGGGAAATTATAATTATGTCCAAAAACTTTATTATGCGGGAACATCTAATTGGGGAATTTTTGAGATGTAAAAGACAGTGTACTTTAAACCATAAAAATTGTTCTGAAGGGATAAACCCAACACCCAAAGGGGAATGTTTTGTTCGACACTGCCATAAAGCGGAAAAAAAGAAATAACATCACGGGGCAGAGTACCCATGATAATGCTCCATCTTACAGTCCGTCCCCAAGAATTAAATTGGTATCCCTACACCCCTTGGATTTAAGAGTGGCCACTGTGAAAAACAGTCCCGGATTTTTAAATTTTCAGGGTTGTGGGTAAGGGATGTTTTTTGTTAATTTCTTCCGTAGCTACATATTTGGGTGCCATTTTGGGTGAAAAAACCCGCGTTGCAACTCAACAGCGATAAGGAATGCCGGGAAGGGTTTCGTTAATATTAAATTTGTTCGACTTTCCCAAAGTATGGGGAAATGAACTCCAATAATAAAAGTTTTTTTCGGGCTTAAAGTAAAATTTTTAATCCTCAAACCAGAAAGGCAATAAGGTTAAATTGTTGTTTTTGTTTGTTTAAAGGGATTTTAAAATAGATGGCCCCAATGTTTTTAAGGATGAATGTAATGGTGGTTGATTTTGTCACTTAAGAGTTTATGTGTTTTGGTTCCTTAATTTTCTTCATAGAAAAAAAAAGGGAATCAAGAAAAAAAAGGGAAAAATTTTGGGTTTTTCCAAGATCTGATTCCGGGAGCTTTTATTTCAAAAAAATTTTCCCCAGCGGGAAAAAATATGCAACTGACATGCCCAAAAAAATGTAGAAAAATAGAAAAGGGTCTTTTTGGTATAAAGAAACCCAATATTAATAGCTCAGTGTAAAGATAAAAAATTTAATGATGACCTTCCAGCCAAACCCACAAATGTGTGATTTTGCTGAAAACCCCCTTACTTGAATGTTCCCTGAGGGTTTTCTTTTACTCACTCCACACATACCTAAACGCACAGCTGTTCTTCCAACCCAAAATATATAAAATTGCTGACGGGGCACCCTTTCCCCCCACACCACCCCTGTAAAAATTTTGGGTTTGGTACTTTTTGCCTTTTAAAAACACTATGGAGGTTGATGTTTCCCCTTAGCTCACCCACACACCAAAAACATGTTGACAGTTTTTCATCCTGGCCACCCATCCTTTTTTTGACTTTTTTTTCCCTGCCTACCCCGGGCATACCTATCATTTTGAAAAATCTTTTTTTTCCATCCATCCAAATAAAAGGTTACAGCTCCCCTGTTTTTTCCATAAACATTTTTTGTTGACGTATTATAAAAGTTAAATGCAAAAGGGCCAATAAACAGGAAAAAACAATATATTTAAGAGCTTTTTTAAATTTGCATCAAGGGAAGGGGGTTGGATTCATTTGATAGTTAAAAAAAATAATTCATAAATTTAAAAAATTTTGAATGTTCTTCCTAAAATACATTCTAAAAAAGAGTGAATGTTTGGCTGTTGGTGTCTCCAGCAGTTTTTTGGGCTGCCATTTTACAGGAAAATGAAGGGGGTTTGAGATGTCTAGTGTCTCTTGTGAGCAGTCCTGGCTTGTTTTTTGATAACCCATTAGGGATCAAGTCAGCTCAGACATTTGAAAGAAAAATTGGGGTAAATACAAAAAATTTTAAAAAATTTTTTTGGATATTAGCTAAATGTCTAAATTTTAAAAATGATAATTTTTTTTAAAAAACCCATTCTTATTTTTTAAAAATATGTTGCCCTTTTTTTTAAAGTTTCTTTGAAAATTTTTAATTTTAAACAAATTTTTTTTCCCTTGCCTTTCTAGGGTATTACTTTTAAAAAACTTTAAGGGTTTTGGGTTTTATTTAGGGTAGCTTCACATTTTCAATAGTCATCCCTGCGCTGGGGGGGGGGAAGTTGGGCCCTGCGGGCCCCCCGTTTGGGAAACTTTTCCCCTTTAGCCCCTTTGCCAACTGGGCTTGGGGCCCTCATGGGAAAGCTCGGCCTACTGAATCCCCCAAGACACTGTACATGTATTTGAATTTTCATAAAAAGGACAAAAAATTGTATTGATAAAACAAATTAAATATTTGAAATTTTTTAACAGTCTAAGGAAGAATATTATGGTACACATTTTAAAATTTCTTACCTATTTGTGAAAAATTTTAATATTCTTTTATGTAAACAAAAAGGGACAATCTTTTTTTTATTTAATATTTTTAAAATGTTTACTATAAAAAAAACATCTGAAAGGGTTTCCTCAATTAATTTTTAAAAGTTAAGCCCACAATTCTAATTTTAGCCCAAACAAGAACTTAAAAAGGGGGCCTTTAAAATAAAATTTTTTACACTTTTAAAAATTTGGGTTCAAAAAGCAAAAACAAACTAATAATATGTTTCACCATATATCGGGGCATGGAAAAAACGGGGCGGAAAAACAAAAGCTGATGAAAAAAAGGGGAACGGGATATCAACCTTTGTCCCAAAATTTAAAGTTTTTATCTGTAAATCACCCAATAAAAAAGTTTTTGGGATTTAACCCAAAACTAAAAACTTTTACTTCAACCCATTACAAAAGGTTCTTTTAAAGTTCCCCTTTTGTTCTCAAATGGAGAAGGGGTTTTTTAATTTTAAAACCCTTTTTTTTTTATTTTCTTTGGTTTTTAGAGAAATTTTTTGCTTATTTTTTTTTTTTTTTTTTTAAATTTTTATCATGATTTTTAGATTTGGGCAAACTTAAATCAATTTTTTCTGTTATAAAGAAACAGCTACTTGAAAACCATAAGATTATTTTTTTTCAAATTTCTGAAATTGTGGACCCAGTTATTTAAACAACTAAATTCAGAACATACATAAAGGGGTTAGCATTTGTTATATGTAAGGGGGGAAAATAATTGAAAAAATAAAAGTAAAAAAAAGTAAATTGCATCATGGGAAACTTTTTAAAAATATTTGATTTTTTTTGATTTGTGCATAACTTTCACTTTTTTCCCATGCCCCCAATTTTACCATAGTATCCCGTCCCCTCTCCCGCATGTTGTTTCTTTTTTTCCCACCTGCGTATTCTACTTTTTCTTTTATAGAGAGTAAATTTCCAATTTTTACAACAGTTTTGAAAAGTATAGGTGATTTACTAATTTATTACAAAACATAATTTCTTTTAAAAATTTGAAAAATTTTTTACAGTAATTTGTAACAGCCATCATCCAAGGAAATTTTTAAATGCTTCTTTTATGAAATTTGTAAACTCTTTGTTTCCCCAATTTAACAACAGACAGTTTTTCTTAGCTCGAAAGCATACATTTTACAACACTTTCCTTTTTTGTATGTTTGCTGAAAAGTACAGCGGGTAAGTTCAAATTTATGATTTTTAAAATCTTTTTTTAAATTTTAAACTTTTGTTTTTTTTCCCCAATAATAATTTTAAAATTTAGTACAGGAAGAATGCAGGTGCAGTTTTCTGTTTTGGGTTTTAAACCCAGAGTTTAAATGCTTTGAATTAAAAGGTTCAATTTAGGGCACTAGACTTAAGTTTCAGTAAAAAAAAAATTTGAAAAAGTAGAATTCTGGTAAACTGTGGAAAAGAAAGACACTCATAACAAAAAAAACTTATCTAGGTATAAAATATTTTGCAGCCCGGGGCCCATTCTTTAAAGGAAAACAAAAAAAGCTCTTAGTTGTTCTATTTCCTAACTTTTAAACCCAAAAACTCCCTTTTTCTCTTTAGTTTATACTCAAAAATTATTTTTTTCTCTTTCTCACTAAATGTAAAGGGCCTTTTGTAGTTGATGATCAACAAACATAAAGGGGCACTCTAAAAATTTTTATAATTTGGGGTATTTTATTTTTATGAAAAATTAAAAAAAACCAAAAATGCTCTTTTAAAATTCAGCAAATTTAAAAAAACCAATTTTTGCTAGAAATTAGTGGTTTAATTTAAATTATGATAAAAAACAGTTTTGGAAGGCATATTTTAAAAATTTATAAAGATTTTGTCTACTTTTAAGATATTTAAAAATTACTTATTTACATGTTTTTTCCCTTTTACCTTTCTAAGCCAGGGCTTTTTAAACATGCTTTTTAAAAAATGTTGTTGAGTGAAAAGGGTACAAAACCTATGGAAAATTTTTAAGTGGACCCCCCCTTTTTTGGGATTTTAGAAACCCAATCGGGCCAAAAGAAGCAGAGTGCTAACCACGGGTAGAAAAAAAATGTTTTTTTAAGTTTTTGCAACAATGTTTTTTTTTGAACAAAAAATAAAAATTGGGAAATTTACCAGTAAAAACATTGATTAAACTTTTAAATTTTTTGTTTTGTATTTAGAAATTGTTTTTAGGGTCCCAGAAAACTGTGTACCTAAAGTTAAGTCTGGACCAAAAAAAGTTTTGGGCAGTTGGGGAACTGGACTCAGTGACCCCAAACCGAAGGGTTTTTTGGGAAGTTTTGGTCCCCCATGTTTCTGTAAGACTACTTGATAAAGGAGATAAATTGGGGAAAACAATGATCATGGCAGCACCAACAAAAAATTCACTTACAAAAATCTCCCCTTTTTTGGAAGGGTTTTTTTTTTCTGAAAAAAGTAAAATTAATCAAGGGTTTATGTTTCCAGCCACAAAACCCTTTACCACTCATCCAGCTATAAAAAAAAAAATTTCCCCTTCCCCAACCACCCCCCTACATTTATAATTTCCAACTTTTAAAACTTTTACCAACTAAAACACACATTAGTTTGGCCCTCTCCCTTAAATTATTGCATGGCTTTTGGGACAAACTTTAGTATTAATGATAGGAGCCCTTTTAAAAAAAACCAGTAAGGATTGCTAATCTTTAAAAACCCGTTAAAAGGGAACAAAATCCAAGTTTAAAAGGTGTATTAAAAAAAAACTGGACTGAGGCCGAAAATAAAATTTATTTAAAAATATTTACAATTTTTTGTTATTTCCTTTAAGGGTTACACCCCTCCCGTTTTTAAAACGGGTTTTCCATGCGGGGTTTTTCATTGAGTTAGCACGGGCTGGAATTTTTTTCTGTAATCCTGTTCATGACTTCTGTCGTTTTTTCTTTTTTTGCTTAAACAGTCTAAAATCTGTTCTTTTCCCAAACGCAAAACTTGATTTTAGGAAAAAAAAAAAAAGTAAAAAGGAGGCCAAAGTAGGGGATTATGGTGGATCGCCCTAAAAAGGGGAATTTTTTGGTTTTGCCAAAAACTTTTTCCCACTTAAATTTTTGGGGCATTGTACCATGGAGGATCAATGACTTGTTTTTGCTTAAATATTCCGCTTTTCCTTTTACTAAAATCAGGATGCAAAATGAAAGAAATTTTTTGGTTTTCGACTGTTCAACTTTTCTTTTCCCCAAAAATTCAATACCCCATTGCCTTTGATGAAAAAAAAAAAAAAAAACAAATCATCATACCCTTTGAATTTTGAATTTGTCATTTGTACTTTTTTTGCTGGGGAAATTTGTTTCCAGTGTTTTGATTATCATTTTGTTTGGGGAAATTGTCATTTTTAAAAAAATTTAAAAAAAAAAAACCATGATTCATACAAGTAATGACCTTTTCAAAAAAGGTGGGGTTTACTTTGGGAATGTTTTCTAGGAAATGTCAAAAACAAATTTTTCTTTGGGCTTTTTTTAACTTTCTTACTTATGAATCCCGACAAAACATTGTGCCTTTTTTAAGCGAATATGAATGAGGAAGAGTGTAGGAATGGGGAAATGGGTGTTGCCTGGTTACAAAGTTAAAACGGGTTCCCTCGGGAAAGGGGGATTTATTAATACCCATTACCCAGGGCAACAAAGGGACCCTACAGCTTTACGTGGAACCCCAAACCCAAACGTAGTTTGGTCGATTTTCAGCAAAACTGAAAGTATGACCTTCAGTTCGGGAATGTTTCATTTTGGGAAAAACCTTTTTCAAACAAAATTTGGTCATATTAAAATTTTCATGATGAGTCTGCCTAACACTTTCCTTGTCAGTTCCAGTTAACTCAGACATTTTTCTGATATTTTAAAAAAGGCGATCTTTTTTCGAAAAAAGTATCCCAAAATTTTTCAATGTTATATTGGTTTTTGATACGCCAGTGTGTGCGTTATCATTGGGGTTTTTTCAGGGGCCATCTTTAAATCTTTTTTTGAAACCACTTAAATACTTGCTTTCCCGTGAAAAAAACAATCATCACCGTACAATTATTGTAGCATTAAAAATTTTGTTTTACTTCCAGATATTCCAATTTTTGTAAAGGGGGAAAAAAAAAATTTAATTTTTCTTTCGGGAAACACTCAACTTTTTTAAATGTCGTAGAGAAAAAAAGTTTTTTTGCTTTTAACTGCGCTACAGGGGGAATAAAGTGCGGAAGAGAAAAGGGAAAACTAAAAAGCAGCAGGGGGAAAAAAAGTCAGGTGACCAGCTGTATGATATTCAGCCTTATTGCATTCATTCGGGGGTACAGCAATATTAATCCAGTTTTTTTTCTAGCCCCCAAATCATAGTATGAAATTTAGCTGAATTTTGGGAGAGGACTTTAAAAATTTTTTCCCTTTTTTCCTCAATAAATGAATGTTTTAAAAATTTGTCATAAATTTTAAAACCCCAAAAATGTAAGTTTCCCCCTTTCCCTTCATTCCAAAAACTCCCCAACTCAGAAAAAAAGGGAATCGCACATCAAGGGATAAAAAAATTTTGTGACTTTTTTTTTCCCAACATCTGGTATAGATTTCTTTTCCCTTTTTAAAATCCATCAGCTGTGTAATATTTTGTGAAATCCTCCCAAAACCATTATTTAAATCTTTAAAGGGAAAAAAGTCCTGGGCCCTCAGTCATTTTTTCCCTAAACCACTTTGGAAAAGCCCAGTCTTTCATATTTTTTTATGTTTAGAACTTTTTAATCAATTTAAGTTTTATGATGTCCTATTATTATAATCATCCAATAAAATTTACCCTTTATTTTTATAACAAGAAAGCAAAAGTATTTTTAAAAATTTTTGTCTGCACAGCTTAAAAATTATAAAACAAAGTCGAAAAAAATGTTTATCTGGGATATCCCCAAAACTATGTGAAATCTTTAGTTCCACTTTGCATATTAAAAAAATAAAAAAATAAATATTTTCCAGAAAAAAAAAAAAAACCAACAAAGGTCCCAATTTTATTGAAAATGATACTGTCTTTATCATTTTTTCAAAAAAACTAAGTATAACAATATTTACATCCCCTTTAAGGTATGAACCCCCTTTTAAAATTTTATTTGGAAGAAAAAAAAACATATCTTTAAAATTTTGGTTTTTAATTATAAGTTAAAATTAAAATTATAAGTTTTCGACTTGTTGTCATTTTTATGACTTGTTTTCGTTTAAGTGTGTTGGTTTTGTGTGTGTTGTGGGGGGCCCTTTGGGTTTATTTTTTTTCCCGGGCCCCCAAGGTTTCCGATTTTATGGGGCACTTTTTATATTGTTCTGTTGTTTTGATTAATTTATTTTGTTATTATTTATATGTTTAGTTTTTTTTTTGTTCATTTTTGGTTTCCGGTATGTTTTTTTTTTTAATATTTAAAAGGTTAGGTAGGTGGTTTTAATTTTGGGTTAAAGGGGTTATTTTTGTTGAAGACAATAATTGGGGAATAGATGAAGGGCCCCACATTTTAAATATATCTTTGCAGGAAAAAACCCTATGGAAACTCTTTTCCCCCGGGAGTTTAATTTTGACCCTTTAAATATTGTTTTAAATCTTGTGTGGGGGTCCATCCCAATAAATCTTTTTGCCCCAGGACATTTTTCCCTTTGGGTCCAAATTTTTTTAAATGCCATTAATTGAACACTTGCTGTATTGGTATTTTGTTTTCCCCCCTTAGGGTTTGAATTGTAGCCTACTAGGTTTTTAGCCAAGGGGAATGTAAGTAAAACCTTCATTCACCCAAAGCTATCCTGGTATTTTTGTTCTTGTCCCCCATATCTTGTATATTTAAGTCATAGGAAGGAAATCTATCTCTGGGGGGCATTCTCTATGAAAGTTTCTATGGTAAAAAAGGGTTTAATGTAAGGGGGGACAGTTAGAGGGAAGTCAGCGGGGGTGAGGAAAACGGGTTTTGACAAGCCCTAAAGATAAAGGAAAAGTACATTAATTTTAAAATTTATGTAGTAAATATTCATATATATACTGGGTCTGCGGGTAGTTCAAAAATTTAAAGGTTTTGAAAAATACTCGAACTTGACTCGAGTTTTTTAAAAAAAACTTTAAAAAAAAATTTAAAGTTTTGCCATAAAAACTTTGAGCAAAAAACCCGGTATAATCAAGACAAAGTCCCTTTTGTAAATAGATTGTAAGACAAGTGTGTTTTTGTAAGCCTGTATTAAAATAGATATAATTTTCGTATTCGAACCAGGGGATGTTCTTAAAAATGTTTGTAAAAAAACTGTACATAGGCTAAGAAATTCTAAATCAGAAGAGTTTTTTGGTCTCTCTAACTATGGGGCAAAAAAAAGATAATTGAATTTCATTCCTATAACCTTTAACATGCCTTATCAATAAAATTCTTAGTGGGGGGCATTTATCCTCAGGCCTAAAATTTTTGTCACTGTCCCTATCCAAAAAAAAGGTGAAAAAGGCAAATTTTAAAAAAAACTACCCCCCCAATTTAATTGGGGCTGAAATTTTCAAATTAATTGCAAGCTTTAAAAAAAAAAAGCAAAATTTTTAAATTTTTTTAGCATAACCACTTTTTTAAAACCCCGACTAAAAGGGGGTCTTTTGTATGGTACAATTTTATGGGGCAACCCCAAATTGGTAAAAGAAACCCTGTATCCTATTCTTTGACAATTTTTAATATTTAAAAGTATTTAACCCTTTAAATACCTGTTAAGTAATTCTAATGTTTTTATACTTTTGACTAAGCGAATCAGTAGTAACAATTTTTTCCCACTCGTTCATCTACACTCATCATTTTTCTTTCACCTCTAATTTTCCCTTTTCCATATCCTATGATCATTGTCTTAGAAATGAAAAATGAATAATTCCATTATTTTGGGGCCCGGAAACGTGTTAAAATAAATTTTTTTTTTAATCTTTTTGGGACGCATTGACTTTTTTTCCAAAAAAGTTATTCTGCCCAGGCCTAAATGTTATTTAACGGCTCGAAGCCGGGTTACATTTGGGTTTGGGAAAAACAATAATTACCAATGGTTATGAAGTTGAAGTTATGCCTTTTGTTATGTTACGATATTAAGTTAAGTATGTTCAGTTTGGGTTTGGACGTTACAGGGGTTCCCGACAAAGTAATTTGTTTTTTTTTTCGATAATTTAAAAAGTAAATCCCAAGAGTTTTATATTTCTTTCCCCAAAGTTCAGTTACAGTTCCTTTTATTTCCCTTAGAGCTTTTTTTTGCTCCCATTCCCTCTTGCGTTACAGTTATAAAAAATTTTGTTATAACCTTATCATGCATTATAAACTGGGTTTTTAAAAATCTGAAAGGGGGTTTTACATTCCCTGTAACCATGTTATTTTTTGCTGTTCTTTTAAAAAACCGCTCATTTTCAAAAAAAACTCAACTTGACACTTGAAAAAAATGAAAACAAAAAAAAGGGTTTAAACCTTGCCCGTGGGCAGTTGCTATCACTAATTGGGTTTTTGTATTGTAAATTTAAAATTTTTTTTTGTTTCTGTTAGGGAAACAAAACTTTTTGGGGTCAATTTTTGAAAGTGGGGGTTTGCTAAAAGGGAAACTATATTGGGGTTTTTATTGTGTGAAAAAAAACTTACAAATTTGTTTTATGGGGTTATTTATTTGTACCCCCGCCCGTTCCCCGGGTTCAAAATTTTGGATTTGATTTTAAAAAAAAAATTTTTGCAGCAAGCTTTCATTTTTCACTAAACCCAAATTTTAGAGCAGCGGGAGTTATGTAAAATTTTTACTACTGTAAAAAGATTATATTTAATTTTAAAAGTTTAGCCAAACCACAAATGTATTCAATTTGTTTTTATTTAACAACTGTTAACTAACAACTCCCCTTAACTAAAACCCTAATAACAACTGTAAAAAAACATTTTTAAATAAATAAAATTAAATTGCCCAAAAAGGAATACCATGGGAATTTTTAGAGGCCAGTGGGAGGGGGAGTTGAGTGGGAACTTTTATAAAACCCAATTAAAAAATTTCCTTACGCTCAAAAACGCTAAGAAAAAATCCTTTCTTAGTGACCCTCTGGGGTTAAATAAAACCCTATGTGCAACTTTTCCCAATCAATTGGACAAAAGGTTTTTGGGGAAAAATAGTGATGAGGGGAAAATGGTTTTTATTTTTAAAATTACATTCCAAAAAGGGGTTAAATTTTTTCCCAATTAACAAAAGCTTACATTTTTAAATAGTTTTTTGTTTTTTTAAAGTGGATTTTAGTGACGCCCAAATTTTTCCTAACCCCCTTTTTCCACATCATTGCGTTTCTTTATACATCAAGAAAATTTTTTTAAAGTTTATCTTTTTGATTTGATGAAATTTTTATTGATAAAGTTTTGCAGTAGATTTAAACGTGATATTATAAACTGTTTTTAGCCCCAAAATTTTTTAAATTTTTGTTTAGTTTAAATTTCTTTAATTTTACTTTTTTAAATCTGAATTTTTTTTAGGACTTTTTTTTTTATAATTTAAGACAATTATTTAAATATTTACAGTTCATTTAACATATATCTTTATAATATTTTTATTTTAATTTATGATAAAAATTTTTTCATTTGGGTTTTAAAAAAAATTTCCATAATTTATTTTAGTAGCATGATTTAAATATTTAGCAAACTAAAAAAGTTAAAAAAACTCGACCGAAAAAACGAATGGGGAATTAAACTAAAAAACTCAATTTGACTTTTACTTGAATCCTTAAAAATTTTCTATTCGCCCCACACCCAACATATATATATATATATATATAAATTTATATATATATATATATTTATTTTCTTATAAATTAAAAAAATTTTGGTTTTCTTAAATTAGGTTTTATCCCGTATTAAATTAAAATTTAAAATAAATGTTTTCAATAGCAGATTTTTATTTTGTCATTTGCAAAAAAATTTTTTCAACATTCCCAAAAAATGAGGATTGAAAGGGCTAAAAGATGAACATGTATTTATTGAAGTGGAAACTAAATTTAATAAATTTAAAATAATTTCTTCCCCAAACTTGTGTTTATTAGAGAAATCCTCCCTACGGATTTAATTTTATTAGTGGAGTTAAAGCATTTTTTTGTCATGACTGTGATAAATTTTAGGGTGTTTTGAACACTGATAAATATTTTTTTAACCCTTGGGTTTTTTTTTTAAATTTACCCCCGAGCCAGTACTCTGAACACCCTTTTCCCCCGCTAAAAACATTAAGCTGCGCGAGATCCGTTTTCAGCGCAGATCCCCTTCTTTATACTTGGCTCTTGTAAAACCCTTTCCCCCTACGGCTGCTCACTCCACATCAATTTTACTCAGAATCAACAGAGTGAGTAGTAAATTATCCATAACTAAAAAGCATCTAGTTATTTGTTCAAAAATTGGGTTTTAAAATAAAAAGGTTTTAAAAGGGGGAAATAAAAAAGTTCTGTTTTTCAATGATTTAAAAAAAAATTATAACTAATGATTTAAAAAATTTTTCCGGGGGCTATAAAAATTTTTGAGAAGCAAACTTCCTTTTTTAAGTCAGTGCAAGTACTTTTAAAAACCCAAACAAAATATGAGCAAAAAGGGTTTCGGGTAACTGGGGCGTTGACAAAAACAGTCAATATGACAAAAATCATCCTACTCTACTATGTCACTGTTGCAATAACGTTATCTAATGTACCCATGTTGTCCCTGTAGACCCGTACTCGCGGGAAGGGGCGTTCTAATGCAATTGCAAACCCGTCACCCTTTTTGCATTTTAACAGGAAGAGGAAGGGAGCTACCGAAAGGGGCGACGGGGGCTTGGGCCCAAAATTTTTTTCAAAAAAGCTAGAAACTCTCAACAAATTGGGGAAAAATTTTGCACTGCAATTTTTTTATATTTGGCAGTAAATTCTTCATTTTTTCCCCTGGTTCCATCATTTTTAAAATTTTTTGCTCAATATGAAAATGTTACTTAAACAATGTAACCCAAATTTTTTGATGTGTTTATTCACTATTTAAAAAAAATGATAAAAAAACAGGAGGGTACAAGTTAAATCTGTTTTTTCCGAAAAAGCTTGTTTTTTTTCTTAAGGTACTTTTTCTTATAAAAAACCCTTTAAGCATAAAGCTGAAAATTGGAACATAAGTTTGAGTTTTTGTATTTTAATGTTTGGCTCCCCGTGGGGTTTTTTTTTGTAAGAATTAATTTTTTAATTTTTTAACAATAATTTTAAAAAAATATTATGAAATTTTTAAAAAATTTTTGTTTATAAAAAAAAAATTTCCCTTTAAAATAAATTGAAATTCTTAAATGGGCACAATGATGATAAAGGGGCTATTACAAGTGTAAAAAATTTTTGGGATCCTAAACTAAGAAAAGTGTACCCGGGCTAGCATGTAAAAAATAGGGAAGTGTGCTCTGCTTAAAATATTTCATGTTTAAATATTAATTTGTGAAAATATGGAAATAAAAAATTAAGAAAATTTTAAAAAAGTATTCAAAAATAGAAATTTTGTTTTAAAACACCTTAATTTTTTCAATATTTTAAAGGGAATTTTAAAAGTTAATAAACATTTTAATTTTTTTGAAAATGTACTATTAAATTTTTTCATCCCCGATTGTTTTAAATTTGTAATTTTTAAAAAAATTTTAAAGTTTTTAAATTCGTTGAAGTCTAGGGAAAAATGTTAAAAAGAGCAGTTTGAGTACTACATGCGCAGAGCACCAAATCCTCCCGGAGAGCATCCACATTCCTCGGAAGAGAAAAACCCCCCAATTTAGGCCCCCAGGGCTCAACTTAAGGATTTGGAAAATCAGGAAATGTCCCCCCCCTCTGGTGAGTAACATTAACATTAAGGGATTAACTGCAGCCTAATTTAAAAAACTACAAAAAAAATGGCCTTTTAAAAGTCCCGTTAAAATATTTACAGATTTTAAAATGATTCATAGTTGTAGTTCTGTTGTAGTAAAAACGCGCCCCATTTAAATTTTAAAATATAAAAACCAGGGGGAAAATAACTATTCATAAGCTATATACAAGGTAAAAGTAATAAAGTTCCGGAAAAATTTGGGTTTAAAAATTTAAATTTTTTGAACAAAAAATAAAAACTTACAAACCTATTTTTTCCCTTTTAAAAAACTCCCCCCCTGCAAAAACATACTTTTTCCTTCGCTCATACAGTTGTTAAAAACACCCTTTAAAACTTATTTTTTTTCAGGTATTTCAATGCTTTTGTTTTATTTTTTTTTTGACAGCTTCACATCTGCAAATTATTTTCCCTTTTAAATTTATGTATGAAAAAGAAAAAATCAGCCAACATGGGTCATTTCGAGAAAGGGGGACCCTTTTTAACATGGTAACATGGAGCTTTTAAATATGTAATCAACCCCTACTAACAGGGGTCGATGTGCAGGGGGGTAATTGCCATACAGCGAAATCCAAATTTTTTTTTCTGCCCATTTTTTAGACCGTTTTTTCTTAAATTTCATCTCGAAGCCAACCCAAGGAATTTGTTTGGGTGGGCCAATTTTACATGTATGGTGGGGGGGCGAGTGGGTCAATACCATTTTTTCCCGTATGGGTTTGGGGGGGTGGGGGAAAAACCTCTGTACGTGTATGGGGTTGGGGGGGGAGGGTTTATACAACTGTACGTATATGGGTGGGGGGGGGGGTCCCAAAAACCCCTGTACGGGGTATGGGCAGGGGGTGGGGGCAAAAACCCCCTGTACGTTTTGGGGGGCGGTAGGCTATACACCCCGTAAAGTATATGATGGTTTGTATCCTTGGGCTGTTTTTAAATTTTTTGGGGGAAGTGGGGGAAGGAAACCGGGGGGGGCTAATTTTTTGAATATTTTTTGATAAATAATCCCCCATATGCGGTTTCATTAATCATTATTTTTTTCCCCTGAAAACAAGGGGCGTTTTTCCCCAAAACCCCTCCTTTTTGTCATCTGTGGTTTCATGGGAAGGGCTTGATAAAGAAGTTATCTTTAATGGGTTTTTGCAACTTTCTAGAAAAAATTTGGTTTTTCGTTAACTTGGCTTTTTTCATTTTTCTCAACTCTGTATCCCCGAATTAACAATTTTAATTTCTAAGAAGATGACCCTTTTTAAGCAAAACTAATATTTTAAGGTTTTTTTTTGCGTTCATTAAATCAATTTTCAAAAAGTGATTATTAAACATGTAAATACAAAAAAAAGCACTCTCCTCAGGGTAACAATTTCCGGCCCCAAGGGGAATCTAAAGCTAGCAAATTTTCCCCCCCTTTTGGGAATAGTTAACCCAGCTGCTAAACAACGAAAATTTTCCCCCGGCCCAAAAATACTATGTGCTTTGGACATCGGGTTCCGGGAACCCTTTTTGGGCTGTATCTTTGTACCGAGCTTTCATTAGGAGTGTGCAATGCATCGAAAAGCATAGAAAAATCAATGTGATTCGATGCATCGAATTGACAATTCGATTCGAGACTAGTCAAAAAAATCGATGCATTTTAAAAATAAAAGTGACGCATCGATAGTGCCATGATGCATAACCCTTAAACAATTTTCTCAAAATTCAAAAAGTTGCGCCAAAATTATGAATTTTTAGGAAAAAAAAATTTTTTTTATCTATAATATTTTTTCTGGTGTGTCCTTTTAGAAATACTATTTTGATGTTTTTAAAAAAAAAATATTTTTAATTTTTTTTAAAAAGATTAAAAAAATGGAGGGATTTTTTGTTCTGATGGGCAGGGATGAGCGTGATCGGGGCACCAAAAACCCGGGTAACGAAAAACACAGTTCGGCCCCCGGGGGATAAAATTGTACTGATATGAACATTATTAAAGTCCATTTAAGCCAAAAGTAATTTTGGGATGTAATTTACAAACATGCAGCGTACTGCGAATTTACATTCTCATACCCCAAGTCCATCTATTTTACCCAGTCGGGATTAAAATTTTTTGGGTCCGAATTGATAACAAATTAATACCCAAAATTGGTTGGGAGGTAATTGGAATAGTAAAAAAATTTTTATCCTCAAAAATTTATATTTTTGGGTTTTGCGAAAAAAGTCCATTATTGCTGATGACAGGGTTTAATATTTCAATTTTTAAAAATCGGTTATTTTTTCAAACGTGGGCTATTGTTATCACTTCCTGTCTGAAAGGGGACCTGGTCCAAACCAGCCCTTTTAAAAAAAACTTTTTCCCAACCAAACCAGTTTATCTTGTTTTTCCCTTTTTTAAATTCAAAAAATTGTTGCATTTTTTCAATAAATTCACCTTCGTCGATTTCATTTCCCGTTTTGTCTTTTTGGCACTGTGTTTCTAAAATACTTTACTTTAAGATTTTTTTGCATTAAAAAAAATATAATTGAAAGTTAGTTATTTAAAAAAAATTCTATTAAAAATATTTTTCAACATTTTTTTTGGAAAAAAAGTTTTAAATTTGAATTTAAAATAAAAACTCAATTTAAAGTATTAAATTTAAAATTAAAATTTTATTGCTTTTTTTGATACTGTTTTTCCCAATTTTTAATATATAGGCTTTAAAAAAAAAAATAATTTTTTAAAATTGAATCAAAAATTTGCTTCTTGTAAAACCAAAATTTTAACAGTAAATTTAAATTAAATTTTTAAATTTTTTTAAAAAATTTTTTCATATTTTTTTAAAATATGAAAAATTTAAAATTTTTACCCGTTCCTTTTTCCACAACAACAGCTAAGGACAACTATCGGCATTTAAAAAACTAATGAAAATTTAAAACAGAGCCATTTAAATTTCTTTATTAAATAAATTTTTCTTATTTATCCCCTTTGTTATTTAATTAAATTAAACGTTTCTTAGTGCTAAACAATGTATTAAGCCCTAAAATTGTATTTTTTAAAAAAATAATTTAATTTATTGGTTTAGCCAAATTACTTTTCATTTTGGAAACTTTTTCCATCTTACTTTAATTATATTAATTTTTAATTTAAAACCCTTCTTACCTTTGGGTGTAAAGGGGGTTTAAAATTTTTAATAATTTTTTTTTTTTATACATATAACAAAAACTTAAACTAAATTTTTTAAAATTTTTTCCCTTTATAAAAAAAATTTATATTTTAAAAAATTTTTTATTGTACTATCAAGATACGGGACCCGAAACAAAAGGTTATTATTGTTAAACCGGGCTGCTTTTTAAGAAATTAAAAAAAAACCATAAAATTTTTTTTAGTGCTCATCAAATCGAGTTGCATCGAATTGAAGAATTTTCATCGATTCGAAAAAAAATTTTTGAATCGCATTTCCTGCATCGAATCGAAAAAAAATTTTCTGCATGCACACCCCCACTTTCATAAAAAAATGGGGAGGGGAAAAAAAATACATTGCATTTAGTGAAAAAACTGTTTTTCATCGATTAAATTTTTTTTTTAAATTTTCTTTTGTTTTTATCAAAATTAATATAATACTTTACACAATACTATGATCTTAAAAAATACAAATTTAACCCTAAATTAGTAAAAAAATTTTAAAAACTTTAAATTTAAAAATTTTTTTTACTATGGCGAGAAAAACCAGCATTTTTCTCTGATTCACACTCAAGTACAAGGGGTTTTTTAAAGGGAAGTATAGGGTTTTTCAAAACCCCTCATTTTTCGCTACGTTTGATGTTTGGCATACATTGTATGTGTGCTGTGTTTCCAAAGTGGTACAAAAATGAAAAAATAGTCCCGTTGTTTAAGCCACAACTGAAATTTTTACATTCAATTTTACAGTATTTAATCCTTTTGTAAAGCGGCAACGCATATATACTCAGCCTTCACTTTGCCCAAAGCAGTTAAGAATTTTTACCGAAATAAATATTTCTGTCAATTTTTTTTAAAAAGGGTATTCCAAAAAAATTCGCTAGAGTGCAGAAACAATTTAGACATTTTTCTTTGCTAACTCCCCATTCTATCAAAAACTTAAAATTTTTCTTTGAATGAAAAGGGGCGGAGTAGCCCCAAAAAAAAGCAGGGATGGGGGCGGCACCAAAAACCTGACCCTTTTTCCCTGCGTAAAATGGAAATATCCTTGGGCTGTCAAATCCACCCAAAACAAAGTTGTTTTTATCACTTATCCCTTCTTTTTTTTTGTTTTTAATTATTTTGTGGGATTTATTTTGTATTTAATGACAGGTACTGTTAAAAGTTTTTAACTTAAAAAAATTAAACATTTTATATATTTCATGCTTTTTATTTTTAAAATTTTTCTCTTCAATAAAATAGCATTAAAAAATTTTAAAATTTTTAAATTTAAAAATAAATCTATAATTTTTGTTCTTTAAAAAATTACAAAAAAAAATTTAATTCCCCATTCAATTTAAAATTTAAATTTTTTACTAATTACGTTTTTTGCTTTAAAATAAGGTTTTAAAAAAATTTCCCCCGTGCGAAGGGGGTTTAAAATTACTTTTGAGTAAAATGCCTCCCCCCCAGTTTTTTAAAATTCTGGGTGACTGTGAAGTACGCACTGTGATATGTTTTCTTTGTGCCAAATTTTTCAAAGCTTTTTTAAAAAACTGACTGTTTTCTAATATAAGTTTTGTAAATTATTTATGATTCATGAATAATTTACAATGTTTTGTAATAAATTGTAATTTTATTCATGTAAATTGAAACAAATTATATATTTCCCATTCTGATGCAGTACAAGTAAACGTCACACAACAAAAATATATTACAGTATAAGTGTTTAAAAAGCACAAAATTTCACAAAACAAATACAAATTGCCAAAATTTAAAATTTCAATATAAGCACGAATGCACAAATAAACTTTAATAAAGTACAAAAAAACCCCAAATACCACGGTGATTGATTTTGGCAAAACCACGTTTACCTTCCCCAGACTAGAAGGAAACAAAAAACACAGAATATTGTACTGTTATTTTTCTTACCAACTGTTTTTTATGCTAACTATAAAAGTAATCTATTCTGATGTTCATCTATTGTTAAAAAATACAATTACACAATTTGAATCAACTATTTACAAACAAAAAAAAAATAAAAAAAATACAATCCCAAAAACCCGTCTAAAAATGACATAACCACGACAACAATTGGAAAAAAAACTGACTTAGCTAAGAAAAGCAATGTTAACATTTCAGAAAAACAAAAAACCCCTCCAAAGTCCCAAAAATACTAAAATAGGGAAAAAAATTTTGTTGACTTCCATTTTTCCCCTTAGCATGAGGGTGTTTTGATTTAAGGGATCGTTTTGGAATCCCGCCGGTTTTGCACTGCGATCAGTGTTTAGGTTTTGCCCTTTTTGGGGGCAAATTCTGTTTGGGAAACCACAGCCGCTGTTACGGATCCGTTTTTAAAAGTAAATTTAAGGTCAAAATTTTTGATTGTTTAAAGTTCCTCCTCCGATTAAAAATTTCGCCAACTGTTTAAAAAAAAGTAAAGTGTTTTTGATAAGTTTTCGTAACCCCGAATGCATGAAACAGCACACATTCATCAAGAGATCTGTGAAGTTTTTTTCCCAAAAAAGAATGAGTGATGGGATAGTATGGAAATGGGTGAGACTTTTTAAAGGGGGCTATACAAAGGCACAATGAGGGAAAAAAGTGGGGAAAACCCTTTAATCATTTTGACTTGGTGCAAAACGTTTATGAAAAAAATCAGAGAAAAGAGAAGCTTTACAAAGCATGGTTATGTAACGTGTCTTTAAGGGAAACAAGAAGTTGGGGATTTTTGAAATTGTGACAGAAGGTTTTTTAAGTGCCCAAAGGTTTTTGCTTTCGGGTAGGTTCCCCAAATGGGGACCACAAAACCCAAAAGTTTTTGCCCAAATCACAAAAAAAAATAATTTTAAATTGTTCTCTCCATTTTCCCAGGTGTTAGAATCGTGATGGTTAAGAATTTTTTTAAAATTTAAAAATTTTTCACAATGGGCAGACTCAAATGGGAAAGTCAGCAAAGGGGGGGGGGGGGGGGGGGGGGGGTTTAAAAAAAAAAGCCTCCCCGAATAGCGTTAAAGAAAAACCCCCTTTCAAAAATGCAAAAATTCACAGTCATGGCATTTTTTTAAAAAGAGGGTGAATTTTTAAAAACCCTCATAAAAAAACCTTTAAAAACAGTCCCAAAAGGGGTCCCGTAACATGGCCCGTGGCTTGCCCCCAAAATAGACCCCGTGCATGCATGAACCCGACTGCAGTGCTACAGGGGGGGGATTCTAAAACCTTTTTTATTTTTCCCCTTTTTTCTACAAAAATGTTGGGAAGAAAGTGGTCAGTTTTTATTAAAAATAACTGTAATCGATGTCTAAGACGTTTATAGTATTTGTGAAAGGTGGAAATCAACAGCTTAGAAGTCCAAGTTCTTTTGGGGGTTTTTTTCCCCTTTAAATTTCTTACTGCCCGTATTTCCCGTATTTCCCTTTGAAACATCTGAAATCATTTCAACCCCGGGCCTGCCTCATAGTTTTTATATAGAAATTAAATCAAATGATTTTTTTCAAAAAATATTGTTAAAAGCCCCCCGGCAGATCGGGTGGCTAGTGGGTACCCCATATGGAAGGCAACATTTTGTATGTGGGGATGGAAACCAAGTGTCAGTGTAAACCCAACCCAAACAAGCTCGCAAAATCCAACCCTCGCTCCAAAAGGGGAAAGGCTTACAAGAAGCCTTTAAACAAAACTTCCCCCCTCTTCAGGTGGGGAATGGTTAAAAAATTTCCTACAAGTTCACTGCGCTGTGGGACCACAACAAGGGGGTAGAACAGTTCATGCTTTAAAAATGCCCCGTTAGGAAATTTCCATGCTCCCTTGTGGACACAAGGTATGTGTAATTGGGGGTAAAAGTTGTCTGAAATTGTATAAACCCATTCATTTTTTGGGTTTAAAAACTCCGTAATAAATGATCCCTAAAATTTCAACTGCCTTCCCTTTTTTGGGCAATTATCAGAAGATATACCCACCCAAACACCATGGGAAAACAAGAATCTGTCTAAAAAAGGGTTTAAAAGAGACAATCACAGATCCTACTTATCAAGAAGACATTTGTTTTTAAAGGAGGTTTTTTTTTTTTGTAATTTTTTAAAAACCCGTAATTAATTTTTTATGGGTCCCCCCCTGCATTTTACTCCCGGGATAAAGGGTGACAAAAAGGTCCCAAAAAAAAAATGAAAAAATAATAGATTTTTTTCTTCTGGCTCCTTTTACCAGGTGTTTTTTATCAAAAAATCAACCCGAAAAATTTTTTTTTGGGAATGTCACTTTGCTGTTGTCTGAGAATTTTTTTAATTTTACGCTTGGGATATTCTGGTTTCTGGAAAATTCAGTCAATCGTATTCATTTGTAGGTTTGAGGGGGGTTTTGGTTGCTTTTGGATTAAAAAAAATCGATGATAAGTCCCGCAATTGGTTTAAAAAAAAGTTTAAATACAAATTTTTTACAAGCAAAAAATAAAAATGTTGTTACACCCAACGCTTTAATTTTTCAATTTTTTAATGTATGTTACATTTGTTCACTCTTAATAGTCTGTCAAATTTTTTTCCCCCCCTTTTCTTTTGATCGGGAAAAAATGTTTCTGAATTCTTTGATTTCACTTTTCGCAGTATCAGTTTTTCAGCAAAATAGCACACGTCTTTTGGGCCTCTAGTTTTTCATTTTTTTAATTACTCCCGATAAAATTTTAACAAATTTTTTTGACCCTCGGGAAGGGCAGCTAAAAACCCTTGGGAAAAAACAAAAATAAAATAAACCCCCTGATGATATTTAAAGTTGTGTATCTCAATCCCTATTTTCCTGTAAATTTTTCAATAATTATTTTTGGGTTTTAACACATATTTTTTTATTTTCTCCTCATCTTTATTAAACAGCCCCAACAATAGGAATCAGGGGAAACTTGGGTAAAAAACTGCACATCATAATTTTTATTAAACCCGCACAGCAATAGGGGAAATTTGCCCAAATCTAGCTTAAAAAAAACTGTTTTGCAAATTTATAAAAAAATTAAAAAAATTGATAACACAACATTGGAGATGAAATTCATTTCTTATGGAAAACATAGGTTTTTTCAAACTAAAAAATACCCAACTGGCCCGCAATTATGGAAAACCATTTCAATAACAGGCAATAAGCTTTAAAACTTTCCCAAAGTTCAATATAAAGGTTTTTTTAGAAGGGGGTTTTAAAAACAAAACTACAGTCAAGCAACTGCTTTTGACTCATATATTGAGAATCAGTTCAAGGTAACCCAAAAACCCACAAAAAGCAAAAAAATAAAAAAATTAATCAAACACTCAAAAAATAGAATCGCTTTTAGAAGGCAGACAGAAAAAGGGATAAAACTATTGTGATGGAACCACAGGAGACAGAATTTAACTTGAAACCCAAAAATTTACCGAAAAATACAATGGCTAAAAATAAAAAATATGTCTCAAATAGCTTAAAAAATAAAAAGCGAGGAAACTTTGATTTCTGAAACCCAAAGAAGTAACCCCCTGGGAAAAAGAACCATGCAGCAATACAAACGCAACCCACCCCACAATTCGCCTCGCAACTGAACGGAAAAAAAGTCTAACCCCAAGATTTTTGAAACGAAGATGATGAATTTAAAACAAACCTTTCAAAGGGGGGGGCACAGCGCTTTTAGAAAAAAAACCAGCAACTCAGGGGGAAGATCAGTGAACCCTATCAAAACTGGCCATTTTTTTTAACAAAGGTGGAAAAAAATAAAAATTTAAAGGAAAAAAGGTACTTAGACAACATGGGGGAAAAATTTAACCAAATCTTTTGAAAAAGCTAAACAATCAATTTAAATAAATAGAAGCAAAACTATTTAATCAAAGCATAACAGTTTTGAAAAAAATGATAACAAACAAAACCCCGGGCTTAGGGTAAATATAGTAAAATAACAGTTTTCCCGAGAAACTCTTACTAAAAAAAATCCTGTGAGTTTTGAAAAAAAGGGCAAAGAATTAAGGGACTCTGAATCCAGACAACAGCTACGTATTCCGCACTACAACAAAACCCCAAAAATAAAAAAAAACCCGAAATTCTTTTTAGGCTTGAGGGGTTGGAAAAACAGAAAAAACAAAATTTTAAAGAAAGATCGAAAATATTTTTAAAAAACAGAAGTTTTAAAAGCCTCTTTGTAAACAAAAAACCCGGGCAGGACAAAGAAAAAAACAGACAGTAAAAAAAGAAGGGTAAATAAATTTTTCTAAAGTCAAAAAAAATTTTAAAAACATTAAAAAAAACCCAAAATACAATAGTACACCCGGGAAAAAACCCCCAAAACAATCCAGATAGACCACAATGTTGCGGGCATTGAAAAACAAGAACCCCAGTGCGATGAAAATCTAGACACACCCAAAAACCCGGCTCTTGGGAGGAGAAAACCCAAAGGAAAATCTGCTGTCAACTCTAAAAAACTGGACGCATATCCTTTCTCAATCCACAGATTCAGAAAAAAAAAAAAATTAGTAATTTAAAAACTTTCACATTCATACCTTTATGAAACCCCCCTCTTTACAACCAAAATGAAAAATTTATCCCAAGGGGCTTTGGGAAGCCAATTGGTGGTATTTTGGTTTTTTTGATTTAAAAATACAAAAAAAATTTGTTTTTCACTTTCACTGCCTCTAGAATAATTGAAAAAAATTGAAAGGACTCCAAAACAAACCAAATTCCTTCTCGACCTTTTTTCTCTTAAAATACAAACAACAAAATCTTCTTAATTATCTGCTACTTGTCAATTCAATAACTGGGGAAAAACAAACAAATTTAAATTCCTAAAGAATTTTTGAATGATTGATTAAATTCCCCTTTTCTTTTTTCCCTTTTGGGAAAATTTAAGAGATGGGGGGGTACCAATAAAGCCAGCTCCGGCAAGGGAACAAAAAAATCCCAGATAATACTTCAGTTTTTAAAATAATGCCTATTTGCACAGATTAGGTTATACACTCATGAAAAAAGTAATAAAAAAATACAGGGTGACCAGTTTTTAGACCTCTGCTGAGAATTTAAAACGAATTTAAAAAACTGAAATTTCTGAAATATTTATAGTATAAAGGGGAACGGAGCTGCATTTCGCTGGTTTAACCAACCCCACAATGTGAAACCCCCCCCCCCCGGGGGGAAAAAAAAAATTGTAGAACCCCAAAAAAATAAAAATTTTAGAAAAAAAAAGTGGATGCTGGACTACCCATTCTAAAACCTTAGCAGAGTTTGAAAACGGAAAAATTTTTCCCAAATCATAAAACCCAAACACGCTACATGGAAAATCTATTTACTCCGTCTTAAAAAATTTTTATTACTTAAATCTCTGTTTAATATTTATAACTTTAAAAAAAAATATATCAATATTTTAAAACAATCACAAAATTTTAAAGTTATTTTTTCATATCTTCTTTAACCCCAGGGGGTGTTGATCGCCCTCAAAATTTTTGGGAAACCCGGGATTTTAAAAAACGTTACCCCCCCTCATTTTTTTTAGGCGATGTGGGGCTCACCGATTAAGTCGTCCATCGGGAAAAAAAGTCAAAATCATCTCAAATAAATATCATTTGAAGGTGTGAATCAGTGTTTTGTTTTTTCATGTCTTTGGGTTTTTCCTTTTGACTGTCAGAGGAAAGGGAAAAGTGGCAGAAATAAAATTTTATGTTTACTTTTTTCGTTTTGTCATCTGTCCCAACAAATCGCCGTTTTCGATCGCCATACCCCAAACTTTGGGAGTTGTTTATGTTTGTTTTAAACTGTTTTTGTTATCTTTTTTGGGGGACTTTTAATGTTTTGAAATTTTAGATTGTATATTATTTTGATCACGGGTTTAACCGTGTAGGTTTATAAACATTAAAAATTATGCCCTGCTAAAATTTTGGGTTTTTTCGTGCTAGCAAAATTTAATTTTTACTTCAAAAAATTTATTTGTAAAATGTTTGGGCCTTTTATAATTTTTTTGTGTGACCTTTTTTTTTTTGTGTATTATAGATTGTAATATTATTTTGTTTATCACGGGTGATCCGTTTTTTCATGGTTTATAAAAAATTATAATTTTGGGATGCAAAATTGGCCCTATTCGCTGCAAAGGGAACATATTTATTGTTTCTTTAAAAAAAATATGTTTTTTAAAAAATGTTTTCCTATATAATTTTATTTGTGTTTACTTTTTTTTTTTTTGTGTTTATAGATTTTTAAAATTATTTTGTGATTTTACGGGTGATTTCCCTGTCAAAGGTTTATAAACCCCTTATAATTATGCCCTGCTAAATTTTGGATATTCGTTGCTAGGCAAAAATATTTATTGTTACTTTAAAATATATGGGTTTTATAAATGTTTGCCCATATTTAAATTTTATGTTTTTTTGTTCAGAAAGAAATTCCCGCACAACTTGTATATCTCAGGGTTTTTTTTTAAAAATCTAATTTTATATTTCATAAATGGGCCGTCAATCTACTTAAAAAAAATTTTTTTTTATAAAAAATTTAAAATAACATTATTTTTTAAAAACTTTTTAAAAATTTTTTAAAAATTTTTTCCATTACCAATAATTAAAATGTATTTATTACTAATAAAAATGATACAATTTCATCTTTCTAATGCTAATAATAAATATACAGCGAATTTTTAAAAAAAGTATTACAAATCACTGAAAATTTGGTGACACTACAAAAAATTTACGACCAACACTCCTTGGGTTAAGCTAATGAAACACCACTGTTCTTGAAGAATATGTGAATAAAGCATTATTGTCTATTCATTCCCATGATACAAGGTCAGTTCTTGAGTCACTCGTCCCCTAAATGCAAACTCCTCCTCCTGTTCTTCTTCTTTATAATTTTCTTCTTTGTTTTCTTCTCTACATTTTCTTAGGATGTCTTCAACCATTAGATGTTCAAATCCAGGGTTGGTAGCATTGCAGTCTAACCACTATATTACAGTACATGTACATCAATTTCGTATCGTATTTACAGTATTAAATACATATACTTTTACTAGCTGAAAAACTAAAATCATCGGCTCGTGGTTACATGGGAGTTGACTGTACTGTATTTTTCTTTCATTGTTGAATAGTTGTTAAAACTACCCCCCCCCCCCCCATATATGAAGAGCAAAACAATGTTGAACAGTGATCCATCATCCATAGATCCATGTTCAAATTGTTTTCTAAAGCATATGAATCGTGCAAGTGATAAAAGCTCTACACAATGACATAAGTGTCTTCTGTATTGGACTTTCTGCTGTATTGTACCAATACTTATTTTTCATCCTTTTTTTATTTTTAAATTAATCAAAATTGATAGATATGGCCAACCAAAAAATGTTTTCACTCAATGAGGGCAAGCAGTCAAAAACAAATCTTGGGACTATACAAGTATTTTAATCTCTCCTTAACTTGAGGTCTTCTGTTTGACTCAAGAATTGAGGAATTGAGTATACAAAATCTGTTTTGTGTATATGTTTAGTATATATGCATCAGTTATATTTTGTTAGTAACTGTAGAATTCAATCAACACAACACTATGATCTTGATCGAATTGCCGGTTTCAAATTGTGTTTTTGTATTGATGCGGTGAAAATATATAACCAATCTTCATCAAATGCGCAATTAAGCCTACAACATATGTTAAAAGTCTATGTGTTAAAAAGACTATAATTTTAAGATTGATAAATATTTTGATGTAATTATAGACGCATTTGCTACATGTACATGCTCTAGAAATAATAAAATAATCCACCTTTCTTCATTAGCTTTTTCATACCAAGCAAAGTTCCTGGTAATCAGCCGAAAAACAACTGTATCAGTGTACAGCTTAAGCAGTGTAGCTTAACTTGTATCTACTCCTTTTTATTGTTGGGTTATATTTGTAAAAACTTAATCTATTGACTCTTGAGTAATACAAAATCATGTCAAGTGATCATCCATTGCCTACAACCTATGTTTTTGATAACGTTTGATCCAAAAGACAGTTTTGTCATTGGGTAGCATATTATCACTTTTTCATGTATGGCTTTTGTTTTTATAAATCAACTGGAACATGAAGTGTCACAGACTGACTACTGTTTTTACATATTTTTGTCTCTTGAGGAAAGGTTGGTTGGAGTTTTCATCAACCACTATTACAAAATAATAAAATAATAGTTTCAGATAACAGCACAAGCTGTAAATTTCACTTCATATAGTAGCAGGTACAGTCATATTAATCTGGTTTGTAGGAGAGACAAGAAAAATGTAGTATCTCCTAATTTACAGGTCATCTGTAGCAAATATGTCAGTAGTAACATCAAATGACAAAGCAAGTTCTTTGTTTTATTTTTTGCAGGTATAGTTTTTCAGCTTTAAAATCCTATTTTTCTATGAAAAAATTTTTTTTGAGTTGTGCTCTGGGGTATCAATTGATGAAAAAAATAACTAGTTATGGTGAAAGGCCATGTAAAAAAGAGCACACACCCGACTAAGAAAACTACTAGCCTCTCATGTATTTCAATGTAAATCAGAACAGGATGTCGTAAATGTAATCCTTAGCCTCTCACAATCAATCAATCATTATAGCCCCAGACAGATAGATATCAACAATCACTTACATGCATCAATCATCAACCTGTCCACAAGAGAGAACTGGACAACACGTTTCAATTCAAAGATTTATCCATTCATTATGGGGGTTTTTTCTTTTTTTATTTAAAACTTTTAAAAAATGTGAAATTCAACATTTAAAAAAAAAACCGTATGTTTTTTTAAATAGTCTTTGATTTTTTTGTAAGATTTTAATGAAAAAAAGAATTTTTAATTAAGCTTTAAAAAAATTTTTAAATCCGGATAAATTAAGTAAGGTAAACTTTTCTTTTTAAAATGAGCTCCCAAAAAAACCCCCCCTTTTAAGCCCTTTAAACCCCCCTTTGTAATAAAAGTTTAAAAATAATTAAAATAAGGGAATCTAAAAAAAAAACAAAATCCCCCCCTAAATAATTAATTTTTACAAATTTAATAATTTTTTTTTTTCACAGAATTTAAGTTTTTAAAAGTTTTTTTAAAAAAAAAATTTTGGGAAAATAAAAAAAAAAAAAAAATTTCAATTTTTAAAAGAAAAGATTGCTTAAAAATTTTTATCTTAAATTAAATGTTTAAATGTAAAAAATTTTAAATTTTTTTTAAAACAAATTATTTAAAAATAGCGTTTTTTTTAAATTTAAATGTTTAAAGGGGGGGCTTTGAAATATTGGGGTTTGTGTTTTAAAATTTTTTTTTCCCCTGAATTTTTTTCCCCCAGCAACATATTTAAAACAATTTTTTAAAAAAATTAAAATTTTAAATATAACTTTTTAAATTTAAAAATTTTAAAAAATTTTAAAAAGTCTAAAAAAAATTATGAATAATAAAAATACTATTTAGTCTTTAAAAATTTGGTTAAATTTGAACAAAACAAAAAATAAAAAAAAAAATAGAACAAAAACAAAAAAACTTAAAAAATTAATATTTTTTATTAAAAAATTATAAAATTTTTTAATAAAAAATTTAAAAATAAAAATTTCAAATTCCAAAAATTTAAATTTTGACAGTAAAATTTTTTAAATAAAATTATTGAAAAAAAAGGGGAAACACAAAAAAATAGAATTTGAAAAAAAAAACCTTTGCTTTTATTAATCAGTTTAAAAAACAAAATTCTTTTTAAAAAATTTAAAAAAAATTCCCTTTTTTTAAAAAACGGACCCCCTTCAAAAATTTTCCGGGACTTTTTGGGCCCTTTTTAAAAGCCCTTATTTAAAAAGGGAATTTTCCCCAAAGTATCCCCAAAATTAACATCCCTTCTTTTTATTTAATAACCAGACAAAATTCTGAAAAAAGGGAAAATAAATTTCCAAAAAATTTCAATTTTTTTGAAAAATTAATATAAAGTATAAAAAAATTTTAAAATTTTTCAAAATTTTTTTAAAATCCAGAAAAATTAAACACTTTTTAATAAAAATTTTTTTAAAGCACAAAAAAAAATTAATAAATTAATTTCCTTTAAAAAAAATTTTAAAATTATTTGAATGCATTTTATGATTAAATTGTTTTAAGGGGTATTAAAAAAAAAAAAAAAAAAACATATTAAAAATTTTTTGTTTAAGGAAAACATTGTTGAAATTCAAAAAAAAATTTTGTAAACACTTTGTTTACTTTTTAATAGAAAATTATTAAAAAAAAAAAGGAATTTTTATTTTTTTTTTTTAAACCCCATTTTTTTAAATTTTTTAAAATTTTTTTCCATTTTTTTATATTTAATTTTTTTGCCTAAAAAGAGCACCAAAAAGTTTTGCCGTGTAAAACCCAAAAAATTTGGCCTGGGCCGACAAAACCCCTTTTTTATTACCTGGGGTCTTACAAAATACGTGAAATTGTGTTAAAAACACGGAACTATAAAGCCATCCTTGAAAATTTGGGGCCCCCCAAAAGGTTTTAAGAACAATTTTTTTGGTAAAGAAAAAAAAATATAAGGGCAGAAAATAACCAATAAATTTGATTCCTGTTTGGATGAAAACAATAGGGGGGTTTTCAAATCTTGATACATTTTTTCCAAAAAACCCCCAAACTATTTTGGGGTTTATTTTTTCCCAAAAAAATATTTCCCTTTGTTTTTTTAAAAATACTTTTTTGGTTTTTTCCCTGCAAAACACCACAATCTTTTTTTAAATTTTTTTCCTTTGTCCTTTAAGCCCCGTCCCACATTTAATTTGATGTTTCCCTTTGGGAAAACCTCATCTAAACCCTGGAAGCTTTCCCTAGCTTTTTTAAAAACAAATCCCCTGAAATTAAAATTTAGAATTTCCCTATTTTACAAAAACCCTTTTAAAATAACCAAAAAAATTTTTAATTTAAATGTCATTTTTTTCCCATTTAAAAAATTAAAAAACAATTTTTATAACATTTGTTTTCTTAACAAATTTTTGGAAAGTGGATCCAGGTGAATCTTCAATTTTCCCCTTATAATGGCTTTTTTTTGATTCAAAAAGTAAAAATTTTTTTTTTGTTATTGGGATGTTTTTAAGGAAAAAATACTTTTTTACTTTAAAGTTTTTAAAAACCCCTTTATTAAAAATAAATTTTGGTGAATGTCTTTTACGATGGTTTGATTATTCCAACCCCCCAAATTTTAACTTTCCTTTCTTTTACGGGAAACTAAAGTTTTTATTCAATTTTTAAGCTCCTTTTTTTAAAAAATTTGGGCCCTTTTTTTTATTCCTAAGTGGGAAACCAACTTTAAAATTAAGAATTAAAAAGTAAAAATTTTAAAAACAAAAATTTTAAACCTTTTTGGGATTGGGAAATCAATTTTTTCAAAAAATTTTTAAAAAAATTTCCCCAAAAAAAGGGGTTGTTACCGAATTTATTTTTAGGTGAAAAAAAGTATTTTTTAAATTTAAATAAAATAAAATAAAAAACCGCTAAGTTTTTTTTTTATAAATTAAAAAATTTTAATTTTTATTTTAAAAGTGTTTTTAAAATTTTTTTTTTGCATGGCCCCTTTTCCCCCAAAATGAAAAAAAAATTTTTACTTTTACAGAAACAAAATTTTTTTAAATTAAATTAAAACTTTTTTAAAAAAAAATTACCAAAAATAAATTAAAATTTTTAAAATCAAGATAAATTTACATAAATCCCTTTAAGAACCTTTTGTGATCACAAAGGACTATTTTGGGGGGTTTTAATAGTAAATTTTACAAAGGAGCCATAAAAGGGCAGCTTATGAAATGCCCGAACAAAAACTGCCCTTTTTTGGGAAAAAAATTTTGAAAAAATTTTTTAAATTTGCCAAAAATTTTTTTGTTACCGAAAAAAATTTTATGGGATTTTGGGAAGGGGGGACCGCAAAGAAAAAGAATTTTAAAAAAAAAATTAAAATTAAAGCCAAATTTTAATTTTCAAAAAAAAAAGCGGCATTAAAAAATAAAATTTTTTTTTCCAAAAAAAAAAAAATTTTTCGAAAAAATTTTACCTTAAAAACAAAAAAAATTAGGATACAGGAAAAATTTTTTTAAAAAATTTTTTTTTTAAAACCCCACCCAAAAAAAAATCCAACAAATTAATGAAAAAAAAAACAAGAAAAATTTAACACGCAAACCCAAATTTTAATAAAAAAAAGTTCTTTTACAAAAAAAACAAATTATATTTAAAAAAATTTTTCCTTCAGATTTAAAAATTTTTTTAAAAAATTTTTTTATATCGAAAGTTAAAAAAAATTAAGAAAAAAAAAACATCCAAATTAAAATTTTTAAAAAATGCATAAACCGTTTTTACTTTTTAAAATTTTTAAAAGCTTATTTTAAAATTTATTGTAATCAAAAAAGTTTTATAAATTAAATATACAAAAAAAACTTTTAAATTTTTTTTAAAAAAGTTTTTTAAGGCAAAATTGTTAATTTTTCCCCGGAAAAGCGGGGAAAATTAGGGGTTAATAATTATAAAAAAAAATTTTTTGTTATTTTTTAAATTTTTTTTTTAAAAAAAAATTTACCGAAATTTTAAATTTTTTAAAAACCCCAAGTACGTGAAAATCCAAAAGAATTTAAACCCATTTTATTTAAAAGTTTTGCTAAAGCCTAGATTTTTTTTATAAAATTTTAACCGGGGGGTTGGTTAAAAAAAACCCATTTTGTTTAGGGGGGGGGGTGTAAAGTAGGTTTTTTACGGGGGGTGGGGGCAAACCAACTTTTTTTTGGGTGGGGGGGCCCAAAACCCAAAAATTTTGGGGGAAAAAATTCTTTTTAAAATAATATAAGCTTTTTTTAAAACCCCAAATTTGTAACTAATTTATTACATTTTTTTGGTTGGTTTAAAATTTTTTGGGTTGGGAAAAAAATTTTAAACCCCTTTTAGAAAAAAACTAGTAGGCCTTTTTTTTTTTAAAGGAAAAATTTTTAAAAAAATTATTTTTCAAATGCTTTAAATTTTTTTTTTATTTTAAAAAAAAAAAACCCCCAAGGTTTTAAATAAACCCAAAAGAAGTTTTTTTTAAGGAGTATTAATTGCTTATGGGGGGGTTTTTTATTACAGAAGGGGTTTGGCTTAGGGGTTTTTTTTTTACCCCAACAGTATTAACCAATATGACCCTTTTAAAAAATTAATTTTTTAAAATTTTTTTTTTTTTTTTTTTTTTTGTTTAAAAAAATTAAAATTTTTTTTTACCATAAAATTTTCCCATTTGAAAAAATTAAAAATTTTTATAGTGTTAAATTTTTTTTTTAAAAATCCCATTTTAAAAATTTTTTCCTTTTAAAACAAAAAAAAGGGAATTTTTTTAATTAAAAATTAAAAATTAAAAAAGGAAAACCATCATTGTATTTTTAATTTTTTCCATTTTTTTTATTTTTTCTTTCCCCCCAAAAAATGGAGGAAAAAAAATTTAAAAACTCTTTTTATCAATTGTTAAAATTTTTCACGAAATTTTAAAAGTATATTTAAAAGTTTATTTTAAAATATTTGTTATTTTGTTGTTTTAAAAAATTAATTTTTTTAAATTGTTTTCGGGAGAGGTAAAAAAAGGTTAAATAAATTTAAAATTTCAAAATTAAAAATTTTTTTTAAAAAATTTTTTTTATTGGTTTAAAGGGTTTTTTAAGGGGTTTAATAGACAATTTAAATTATTTTTATAAATTTAATAAATAATAAAATTTGGAATTTATTTTAATAAATTTTTTAAAAAAAAAAACAATTTAAAAAACAAAAACAAAAACCCCTTTTAAAAACACTTTTTCTAAAATTTTCAACAATACCTAAAAAACGACCCCCAAATTTTTTGCTTTTTTTCTAAAAAGGGGCCCCCCAAAAGCTAAAACAACCTGGGGAAAACAAAAAAAAACCAAAAAACCAATAAAAATTTAAACCAAATTTTTGAAAAAAAAAAAAACTTTATTTTAAAAATTTTTCAACAATTTGGAAAAACCCCTTTTTAAAACCCCCCCTTTTTTTAAAAAATTAAATTAAAAAACCAAAACAAAATACGAAAAACAAAAAAAAAAAAAATTAAAACTACAAAAACAAAAAATTTAAAAACTAAATAAAAAAACTTTTTGGCCCCAATACACCAAAAACGGAATAAAACCCAAAAAAAAAAAATTACCTCAAAAAATTTTTTAGGAAAAATTAAATTAAACATACCCAGGGGGCCCTTGCACCCCCAAAGAAAAATTTTGTCTCACCCACAACCCCTTCACCCCCAAAGAAAAATTAAAAAATAACCCACGGACCCCTTTTGACCCCCAAAACAAAAAAAGTACCCCCACAAACACCTTTGCACCCCAAAACAAATTAATGGCCCCACAACAGCCTTTAAATCCCTAAAAACAAAAAAAAAACCCCCCACCGCCCCTCCAAAAGCAAATTTTACCAGCCCCAGGCACCAGCACCTCCAAAGCAAAATTTATAGCCCCAAACCATTCACCCCAAAAAAAAAAACCTAGTAGACTACCTTCACCTCCAAAAAATTTTTAATGACTGCCCACAACGTTCCCCTCCAAAACAAATTAAGAGAACCCAAAAACCCCCAAAACCCCAAAAAAATTAAAGGGGAAAAAATTTTAGCTTTTCCAAAAAAGAAAAGCCCCTAAAAAAAAAAGGTTTTTTCAAAATTTTAAAAATTTTAAAATTACCTTTTTTTTAAAAATTTAAATTAGACGCTTTTTTTTTAAAAAAAAAATTTTCAAAAAAAAAAAGGGGCCCCTTCCAATAAAAATTTTTTTAAAAAATTTAAAAAACCCCAAAAAATTTTAAAATTAAAAAAAAGAACCCATCGCCCCATGGGCCGTTTTAGACAAAATTTAAATTTTTTTCAAAAAACCGCAAAAATTTAAAAACTTTTTAACTCAAAATGATTTTCTCTTAAACATTTTTTTTCAACCAAACCTTTTTTTTTAACCCCAAAAAAAAAAACCCCAAATTTTTGAAAAGCTAAACACAAACAACTTCATCCTCCAAAATTTTTTTAACTTTGCCGGAAAAACCAAAAGGAAAAATTTTTTTGGGCTAAATTTGACAAAAGAATAAAAAAAATTTTTTTAAAAAAAAAAAATCAAAAGAAAAAACCCCTTCACCTTTAAAAACCCCAACATTTTTTTTAAAAACCCTACAAACTTGAAAATTTTTTTTTTTTCCCCCAAAAAAAAATTTCCCTAAAATAAAAAAAGGTTTTTAATAATTTAAATTTTTCCCAAAAAAAACAAAACCCATTTTTTTTTTAATTTTTCAACCTTTAAAATTTAATGAAAAAATTTTATAGACACAAGAGCCATAAACAAAATTTTTTTGTAAAAACCGTAAAAAATTTTTTCCAAAACCCCTTTTTCCTTTCAAACATAAAAAAAACCAAAAAAAAAACAAACTATTTATTTTTAACAAAATTAAAAAGTTTTTTAAACAAAGGACTTATGCCGGGTTAAAAAAAACGATTAACGGCTTTTTAAATTTTCCAAACTCAAGGATTCACTTTTTTATTACCAACCTTTTTCTTTTACAAAAAATTTTTTTGAAAAAAAAAATTTTTTTTTTTAACTTTGAAAAATTTTTTTAAAAAAATTATTTTTTTATTTTTTATTATTTACTTTAAAAACCAACAACACTAAATTTTCACCTTAAAAAAAAATTTTTTTTTAAAAAGGGTTAAATTAACTAAGACTTTACTAAAAACACAAAAATGGTTTATTTTTTTTTTTTTTTAAATTTTTAAAAAAAATGGCCCCCTTAAAAATTTTTAATTATGTATTTTTTTACAATTTTTTTTTTTAACCACTAAAAAGCCAAAACATTTTGAAATTAAAAAATTTTTTTTACTTTTAAAATTTTGCCCTTCTGATGGAAAAAGGGCAAACAAAAATTTTTTTAAAAATTTTTAAAGGGGGAAAAAAAATTTTTTTTAATTTTTAAATTTTGTTTCCAAAAATTTAAAATCAATTTTAAGACCCCCCAAAATTTTTAACCCCCCAAAAAAAAAACCAAAACAAAAAATAAAAAAACCCCCCCCAAAAATTTTTTTTTTAAATTTTAAATTTTAAAAAAAATTTTCAAAAAAAACCCTCAAAAAAGAAAAATCTTTAACACTCCACCAAATGTTTTTTAATAACAAAAAATATTAAAAAAACACGAAACCAAAAATTTTTTTTAAAAAAATTTTATTATTTCCAAAAAAAGGAGGGGCCATACACTTGCCCCCTTTGGGTTATGTCAAAAAGCCCCAATTGGAAGACAAAACTCAAGGGGGGAAAAGGGTAACACCAAAAAGGGATTTCCCCAAATTTTTTAAAGGGCCATGCCCGTTTCCAAAGGAAAAAAATAAATTTTTTAATCCTTAACCTGTTTGGTAAATTTTATAAAAAGGGGGGGATAGTTCCCCTTGTTTTAAAAAAATAAATGGTTTTAAATTTAAAAAGGTTATTAATATTGATTTAAATTTTTTAAAAAATTTTAAAATAAGGGTAAAAAAAAAATGGGTTATTTTATTGTATTTTGTCGATAGTGAAAAAAAAGAAGTTAACAGCTTAATAGTTGTGATATTGATGAAAAATATATTCATTTAAGATGTAGTCATATTAAATACAGCTCATATTTATAAATAAGTTATTATTGTTGGTAATATAATGTTAAGAAAATAATTGTGTCTGTGTGCTATCTGTGGCATTTGTTTGAGATGGGCTATAATTTATATATATGTATGTCAGTATTGTATAGCATTGTATATGTTTGGCAAGCCTGTGAACATTTTATTCGTGGATGGACTATCAGTTTTGTATATCTTTGGGTGAGTTGTCAATGGCATGTATATAATTGTATGGGGTTGCTGTCAATCCTGTATTACCGACCCATTTCCATGGTTCCAGTGTTTTCGAAGGTATTGGAATTATGTACAAGATCTCAGCTTTTTCAGTATTTTGAAAAGTATGGTATTTTAACTAAAAATCAGTTTGGCTTTACTCCTCAATCCTCTACGATCAAAGCTCTTGAGTGTATTGTGACAGAGATTTTGACATCTTTTGAGGCCGGTGAGCATCTAGGATTGGCCATGGTTGATTTGAAGAAGGCCTTTGACAGTGTTTCTCATAAGATTCTCTTGGAAAAACTGAGCTACTATGGAGTTCAAAATAAAGCTCTAAAATTTTTTGAAACTTACATTTGTGGAAGGCAGCAAATCGTAGTGTTAGACAATCAAACGTCAAATGCCAGGGAAGTATACACTGGAATCCCTCAAGAGTCAGTTTTGGGACCCTTTCTTTTTGTCATATTCATGAATGATCTGCCCAAAAATATGATCTGTAAAACTATTCTGTATGCAGATGACACCTCTTTTATAATTTCAGGTAAAAATTTTGAAACAGTTGCAGTTGGTATTGAGAGGGCAATTAGGGATTCTGCATTATGGTTTGAGGCCAATTGTTTGGAAGTTAATGAAGATAAAACTGAAATTATAAATTTCACCTTAAGTAGGACCTCACGAGATCATCAGAATCCAATTTGACTATTAGGTATTTACCTAGAATCGACATTATCATGGGAATTCCATACTGGATCCGTAGTCTCTAAATTATCCCGTACTTGCTATTTGCTTCGAAAATTGAAGGGCTCTGTTTCTCAAAAAATGTTAGTTATGGCCTACTTCAGCTTCTTCCATTGTCACCTGCTGTATGGAAATATGTTTTGGGGAAATAGTACTGGTGCGGCCCAGGTTCTCCTATAGCAAAAAAAAGCATTGCTTATTATGGCAGGTGTTTCAAAAAGAGAGAGCTGTAAGCCCTTATTCAGACATTTTTCTATTTTGACAGTTAAAAGCATTTTTATCTTTCAAGACATTTTATATGTTAAAGAAAATCTAAATGAATTCTCTTCCAGAAGCGCCATTCATGACTATGCAACCAGACAGTCGCAAGACCTTGTCATTACTAGACCTAGATTACAAAAGTTTGCTAACAGTCATAAATACCTGCAGATCAAAATGTTTAACAAATTGCCTAAGCATTTTCGTAATTTAGATATTAATATTTTTAAACGACAACTAAATAGTATTTTGGTTGACAACGCTTTTTATTCATTGGATGAATTTTTTAAATTTGGATTTATTTAGATATAGTAATGTAGTAGAATTATCATGTTGCATTTTACAAGAATATGTCTCTTGATTCATTTATACTGTAAAGAAATATAGGATAGAATATTGACGATGTCTATTATACATTGTAATATGTTTTGAATGACAAATAAACGTTTTTATATTTCTATTTCTAAGCCTGGCAATATTAAATGTGTGAATGGGATGTCATCGTTATATGTCTTGCAGGCCGTTATAAATGTGAACAGTGTATAAGATTGCTAACCCAACTAGTACTACTGTACTGTCTGGATGGGAGGTAATGGATGGGTACATTACTAGTGACTGAGTTCATCTCTTTCTGACTAAACTAAAGAGTACAGGTCCGACAGACGAGATCCCGAAAACCAATTTGTATTATGTAGCCAGGCTGGACAGGGGGGAGTTCGTTTGTAAGCTGAAGTGTATGGGCGGTTGGGAACCATATTTCATTCACTCTTTCAAAAACTTGTTTAAATACTCTATTTTTTAATGTTTCCTGCAAAACATATTTTAGGAATATTATGGTCAAAAAAACCTTTCACTCTTTTCAATTCAATACAAATCAAGTTTTCAACTTAAAAATGACAAGAACTTGCAAATGTCTGCTCACGCTTCCTCAGGATTATGGCAAAAAGAAAGATTCTTAATATTTTTTCTTTTTGTTACTCTGCTACATACACTACTTAATAAAGAGGCAAAGTATTTTTTCAAAAAATAATTGTACTGGAGATTGTTTTTATTTTAGGAAAATAAATTCATTTCTTCATTTATTTATTATATGTTATGTGTGTGAGTGGGCTATCAATTCAAATGTGTTTGGGTGGTATTTCAATCTCATATGTGTGTGTGTGGGTGAGTTATTAACACGTTCGCTGTGGATGGCAGGCGCGCCTGCCGCCATGCCCTTGTTGTTGTTTACCTTTAGTGTTCAGTCGAGCGTTGTTGTGGGTGGATGTAACCTGAGTTATAGTACACAAAGGTGTGTTGCGTTCACCGTCCGTTTCTGCATTGCTCATTTTTTAGTGTATGTACAGTTATTTTTATTTATTATTGTATTTTAGTGTAATGTGTTGATTTTTAATTATTATAATGGATATACTGGGACCTAGTGGTTTTTCATCGGGTACATCTACGCTTGGAACATGATCTAGACATGTGTTAGACTATGAAAATCAGGAGAGTAGCCCAGATTATGCCGAATATTCTACGGATGAGTCAAACGTCGATGAGCCTGACTGCGAGTTGAATCCACCACAATTAACACTATGCACATTACTTGTTCAATGAGGTCAGAACTGCCCAAGGTGAAAGTAAAATGCCGCTCTATGACTTTTGTCTCTGCTGTGGAAAAATTGATGCCATGCAAGATATACCAGAACCTGAAAGGCCAATGATACGGAGGAATATCCCCCATGAGCCAACAAAGATAAAAACCAGTAGGAAAGACTGGCCCAATAGAAGGTTGGAAAAATGATGTCGAGTTTGTAGTGCTAAAATATATTACTGTATTGGAATGTGTATTGGAAAAGTGCCCTGAATAACCTGGTTTATGTTTTCCAGGCCGTTTTAATCAATTCCATACACTAATGCAAGAATAAACATTTTGACATATGGGTTGGTTGGCAAGACTGTAAATATTAATATTTTGTCATTTTTTATTGTCTTTTATTACAAATGTTATATGTTTTATTATATTTTATCATTTCAAAATATTTGTGTTGTTTTTTATAAAAAAAGTGTGTTTTTCAAAATTATTGTGAAGGAATAGCGGCGCTACATGCGGACGGCAGACTTGCCTGCCAGACTTTAAACATGGCGGAAAACGTCAATATGGCTTTCGTTGACACCTGGATTGCTGTTTTCTATCATTTTAGACTTAAAGATAAATGAAAATGCAAAAACCATTTTCAACATGAGGGGTCCCTTATTGGCGAAATTTCAGAAGTGAATATGTTAGTGTTACGCGTGTGTGGGTGTGCTGTATTATGATTTTAATAGTATTAGCCTTTAAGGTAAGTTAGGCTCCCTTCACAACTGGCCACTCTGGTCGCACCACCACATGATTTTGGTGGCGCGACTACGGTCGCTCATGTTTTTCTCATCGACCACCAGGGTGGTGCCACACATTTTTTTATTGTGTATTCAGTTAGTCATGGACATTGAAGAAGCATGTGCCATAGCTTATGTGCTTGTACGTTCACAAAAACGCCCTTAATAAAGTACTGGATCCATCCTATCTTGCGTGACAAACGAATAAAGGCGTATTTTATGCATTATATAATGATATTAGGAACAACCCGGACAAATTTTTCATTATGTTATGAATGAGTGTTGCTTCATATAATGAATTGTTGAGTTACATAAAAAATGAAATAACATGCATCGATACGAGGATGAGGATGAGCATACCACCAAAAAAGAAATCGCTTGTGACTTCTCCTGGGCAGGTAATGAGGAAATCTCCATTTGGTAAAGAACTTTCTTTTTGCGTCTACAAATCCTACATTTCACACCTGTTTGTAACCAATACTCATCATAGTGGTTGCATATGAAAAGAGAGATGTCTCCATTATTTAATTTTTCTAATGCAGGAAACATTCTAATGAGCAGTGGCAGAAAGGTGCATTTCAAGGGTTGGTGATGCGAGGCTATGACCCTGATGGTTTCACATTGAAGCATTCTGCAGACGATACCCAGGCTCCAGCAGGCTTTTTAATGGCTACCATTACACGGGCACTATGTAACAACTTTCATTCCAGACTGGGCAGTCCATCTAAACATTCAGTCTTTAATAAGGTATAAGTAAGGTTAAATGTATAGTTGGAAATTAAATAATATTTTAGGGCCATTTCTTCAGTATTTTGTCATGCATCATTACTGGAATATTAATGCTTAAAATTATTGAACATAAAACATATTTTTTAATAGGCATAAACAAACATTTAATATTGATTTATTATATGCTAACTTTAATCTTTTCGAAATTGTATATTTCAGTGTTGACATTTTAATCTTAGTACTTTGAAAACGTTGTATAATTTTATTATTGCATTATAAGCTGACATATCCTTCAGCTTAATTATCAGCTTCAATGCACATCAGTACAACCTCAGTTATGTGGCCTAATGTGGCAGCAGGGCAAGCCGGATACGTTAAAAGCAGATAAAATATGAATCACATCTCAGTTTTCTTTCAAAAAACAGATTCAATAACTCATCGGATAGCTAGTGAGAGAGGAGCGCCTACAATTGTATGCAATGCAAAAATGCTGAGGCATGGTGAATATTGAAGAGACTAATGCAGTTGACAACATATAGTCAAAATCTTGTGTCGGACGTAAGTTTTTAAAAACCATGTTTTACTCATTTAAAGTTCTAACATCATATATTAAGTTATTGTATAGCAATTAGATAAAAACTTACTATACAGTATAATTTTAGTGATTTGAAAAGAATGTACAGTAACTTCATCCTCTAAATGAACCAGAACTTATTTTCACACTGCCACAGCAAACAAAATACTAATGACGCCGAGAGTGTTTACAAAATAAATTCTTTCCCATATGAGAAATGGACTCTTCCAGCCACTCTGTAACAGAAGTTAATAAATGCCAGCTTAGATGTTAAGCTGCTTTACGCATTGACAACCTGTAATGCATGACAAGTTAAAAAAACAGCGTCTGCAATATTTAAGATGCAAAACTCAAACACTCGTTTTTAAGATTTGCTTTGCGAGGCTGAATGCACTTTCACGTTGTTGTAATTTTATCTAATAAAAAATATTATTTTTGTCTGATTGCCAAGTGGAATGACAAAGACAGCTGGATAAAGCAAGGCTGCATAATCGAGGTTGTAATGTATATTTCTTTTTTCAAAATTTGTTCATCTAGGCTATTCCTTCATATTTATTTATAAAATCACTACATTATTAACATAAATAAAAATTATTTTTCTAGTGAAATTACAGTAAAATGGCACTGTTGTAAACATATTAAAATAAACAAACAGATGATTATTTTTGTCAGAAATCAATGAAACTGGACAAGTTCATCACGGAGATAGAGGTGAAAATGCAGCCTCTGGACTTTGTCTTGTCACCTCCTACACTAAGTGTCTTTGTGCATATGCTCGAGCCCCTTCTAAGTCTAGCGCCAATAGTTAGTGGGGAAAGTGGTGGCAAGCAGCCTCACTCAAACCACATTGCAGGAGGTGGTATCTTACCTTTGCTCTACCTTGACCTCATGACCATCCGAGTAGTATTGGCCACATCTAGACAACAACTCGAGCACAACCAGCCAGATGTTCTTATTGTTCAGGTTAGTCATTTTAAACACGTTCTTAAACACATTGAGGTGCTGTTAGACCCGATAGCTGAAATTGAATAATGATAGAAACCTTTATAAAATTATGGTTCTTATATAATGTTGGAAGCCATAAATGCTATAATATTTTGTGATGTCACTTCCCATCGGTCAAATGTGACTGGTCTGTGATGGGCACCAGTCCATGTCATTGTCAGTAAACTCACATAAAATGTGTCACAATAATAGTAATGGCTTTATTGCACAAAATTGTGTACAAAGGGCGAATATAGAACTAAATAGTCCTCTCCATACTATTACCATACTTAATGTATTTATTGCTAAAAGAGTGTTAGTAACATTAAGCCTTAAACAATTTTAAAACAAGGTTAAAACTAAATATATTTCATTATTATAAGTAGATTACTACTTATATGCTCAATTAATTAATTGTATAATTATTTAAATGAAATATAAAAAACTTCTATAGAAACTAAAGTATTAAATTTCTTATGCATTCTCTCATTCAACCTCAGTCCCAGAACCCTATCCACAGCTACACACCGAATACATCCGCCTCAATAAAAATGATTCAGTGACTCCGCAAACTGAGCTGACTGTTCTAGAATTTGCTAACTGAAAACTGTCTGAGCTCGACTGTCATAATGGTAACATAAACCTGTTATAAAACACTAAACATCTAACAGTTTATAATAATGAAATTAAAGAAAATGTCTTTCTTTAAAAGGCGGAGTTAGACTTAAGAAGTTCTCTCTACCACTCAACCTCAACTATAAAGAGATATTATATAGCAAATATTTACGCTACTTAAATTTTCCATTTTCTTTCTGTCACTAGTGAAACTTTGTAAAACAACATACCACTTATAATGCTGGCTTCCATGGATAAACACAAATATCTTCTTGTACCAGATTAGATTTTCGTTCTAAGGGGTAATAAGACATTATTTGGTCTTGTTAGTCAGTTCACTTCATGTTTGCATTATATAGGACAGTTGATTAAGGTTTTCTAATTGCTGTCTAAGTATATTGGTCACTTTAACCATTTCATGTTCACAGTGGGTTTAAATGTACGTCACATTTTTTATACCACCAACTAAAGCCACCATATTTTTATTAAGATTCACTTTTTTTCAGTTTCAAATTCTTTATTTCATTAGAATAGTATTTCAATTTTTTATTAGGATTTTTAATCGTAATGTATTCATTTCATGGATAACAGCTTAGTTGCAAGCTAGAAACTAGTTTAACAACTGTCCATGAATAAAGCATGGCTGTTCTTCAGAGATCTATTCATAAGCAACAGCACCACTTTTTCTATGTTTCCTATACCTGCTTTTTTCAATACTGCTGGAATAAATTGTTAACTTATTTTCAAACCATATGGTTCATTTATGCCTATTACATTTTCTTCAAACTTATGCCATTTACTTTTCAATAACAATTGAAAAGGCAAGTGTTTCACCCCAGGACCATTGACTCATCAATAGATCGTTCTCGGTTACAATAATAAATATCAAACATTTTGCTGTTAAAAAAAATAGACATTCCATATATTTTTTCAGTGAAGGAACAAGGGACTGCATCGATTGTTTTGATGCCAATGATTGGGGATTTCCAATGCTATGTTATTTTAGGTTAGGTTAAAGGGTACTAGGCCAGGAATAAGTATATTCATTAGGATAGATAGGACATCAGCAAACTTACCTTAGAATACAAGTCCACTAACACCATAGTAGTAGTAAACAAATACAAAAGAATCACATGTGTATACATTTTCAGTACCAATGGTGCTGAAAATTTGTCTTCTAAGGTAAGTTTGCTGATGTCCTATCTCTCTTAATGAATTTACTAATGCTATGTTATGTAATTATTGTAAAATAAAAGCATCCTCAGTTCATCAAAACACATTCTTAAGTGCAAAGTACATGACATACCAGGCATGTAAAGATGGATTGAAGGGTTATAAACACGTAGCCATATGTAGTGTTGTGAATTATTCGGGTCAGTTTCTCAATGGAGTAGAGTGGTTTGTTCTACAGTCTCTGTGTAGTCTAGTCGTCAGTTCCTTGACACTCGTGAGTTGAAGCTCTGTAATTAAATGGTTGAATACTTTGCATCAATTGAAAGAATATTTCCTCTTATAAATAAGGAGCAAAATGAAAATAACACTATATTATACAGCATAGTTTGAAGTGGTGAGACATTTTAATTGTTAAAGACCTCAACAGTTGGCAATACCTCATCAACCTACTTCCAATGAGTTCTCAATGACAGTAGGAGTCCAGTGGACTCAAAATATTGCTTAGTAGATATATGTTTGTGTGTTTGTCTTCAGTTTACAAGTTACGCTGTTATGTTTTCTTTTCAGTTAATAAACCACTGATAATCTTTTAAATGGTGGATCACAAGTTATACTCCTCTATATACAGGGTGTATATAATTGTACATACAAGCAAAGACTGGGCGTTATAATTCTGTTATTAAGACACAAGCAACGCATAGATCAGAGTGCTTAACATTGAAGAAGAAATGCAAACTAATTGAGCTATAAAAAAGAGAGAAAAATACTGAGAAAAATTCTAGGCCCTGAGGAAAAAATATACAGATTAAAAAGATAAACAATAATTTGCATAAAAACATAGATACAAATCACAGACACAATGAGAAAGAGACAGCAAAAACTGTATGGACATTTAAAAAGAATGGATGAAACACAGTTTACAAAGAAGATTTTTATTTAGGTTAATAAACTGAAGAATACAGTTGGATGAATAGAAGTAGTGAAGGAAGATGCCAATAAAATAGGTATTAGAGATGAAAGACAGGAACCGTTTCAGACTACTCATAGAAAACACAATCTAAGAAGAAGAAGACAAACCAACATTTTTGACCAAAAAGAGTGTGGATAGATGATTAGAAACATGGGGTCAAAGAATAAAAAAAAAAGAAAATATTGGGAGAAAGGGAAAAAGAAGCACTGTAATTCTCAAGGTGTGTGTGATCTACAGATAGTCAAATTCATAAATGAAAAAAAGTGTTGATTATAACTGTTTTTACCATTACAACTGTTTTTACCATTACTTCTTGATGTTTATGGCAGTCCTATCAGTTGCAACCATATGTTTGAACCTATCTCCTTCTCACTACATCCTTACTCCTATATTTATGTTTCTTTCCTCTCCCCTTTTTGATTCAGTACTATTTGGTTAATAAAATGAAATAACATTTATTTGGTCAGTAGGACTCATAATCTATCAAATTTTGATTTGAAGTACTTGTTAACCAAACAAATGTTTTTCTCTAGTTCCAAATTTTCAATAAACTTTTTTTGTAGTTTGACGGAATGACGGCTAATCCACACCCTGAAAACCCCATTTGTAGGACTCCATTGAGACCTGACATTTACCACAAAGCAGAAAAGCAGCGCATTCTGAGTATTCCGGGTTCAGAGTTGGAGGACCGCCAGTACCAGTTCAACTTGTCCAATTTAAAAGTCCAAACAGGCAAGTTCATAAACCGTCTTATTAATTTGTTATGATCAATTCAAAGTTAAGTCATGGTTAATAGACTATAGTAATAATTTTCTGATTTCTACCGCTCTGTAACTTCATAAGGCACATGAATAATATACTCATTTTAACTTATGAGAAAGCTCAGTACATCCTAGAAATGAAAATAAATATCAGAAGTGTAGTTTAGTGCTTACTATATAGGGTAATATTCGTTGTATTACTTTTATAATAATTGAAACTTAATTAAATCAGTTTCTTCTTGAAACAGGTCATTGGCAGGAGCTAGAACAGCTGTTTGTACGTGAACGGACCGTGTCATCCCAGCAAAACCCAGCACTAGACTGGAATGAGGGTCGCAGTCCAATGTTCCAAGTTCCAGCACATCAGCTGATGCATCCCCTTATCAATTCTTTCAAACTGAGCATTGTCTTGGCCCCAGCCATGTTTTACCTGGACAAAGACATAGTTTGTGGTCATGCTGTTGAGGTATTTTTAATAAAAATAATACAATTAATTATGTTAATAGCTATTCGGCCTTTTATTTGTCTTTTGGGTTTAGGACAAATGTTAAAGAGTTAACTGTTTTATATGTTGTTATATGTTCCTTGACACAGAGAATAAGAATTGCCAACTTATATACTTCTGCTGTATCAAAAGTATGAATAGAATATTAACCTGATATATTCAAACATTTTTTAACCTGCAGAATCCTTTTTTTCCATAAAATCCAATTTGGTTGGTATCTTTGTACGTATCTATGAAGTTCGATTATCCAAGAAGAACAACTGAACACAAAATGTTTTGTTTAAAAATCATAAGATTTATTTAATTTAAAATTGATTAAAAACGTTTTTATTTGACACCATAGCTCTTTCTTTTTTCTCTGAATAGCTCTATCTATTTTACTTTTAACATTTTCAAAGATCATAAAAATAGTATCATAGTATCTTAAGCTTTTAACTATTCTGTACTTACATACTAGAAAAAAAATACCAGTCCAGATTAGTGGGTGGCTGTAGAGTTGAGTAAATGGATTGTGTAAAATTGTGTATGTGTCTTTTTTATATATTTTTAAAATTTAAAAGGAAATAGAATAAAGTATGTGAAATTTATTTTATAATTGGGCCGGGTTGAAAGCGATCTGCATGTTATATTTAGTGCATTTAGGGGTTACAGCGGCAGAGGTAAAATTGTCCACCGCTCAGTTACCTTGCTTCACGGGCGTGACTTAACTTCTGCCGTCAAGTGTTCAACTTCCGCAACAGTGATTGGATGAAAAAATAACTGTAACAAACAATGCAAATATGTAAAAATATTATTTTTTGTTTACATTATTATTTATTGTGTTATTGCTACTATTAATTGTTATTTGAATATTAAATAATGATTTAATGTAATTGTTCTAAGCTTGATTCGTTCATGTTAATCAAACCAAACCATGGTCACTGCTGCTAATAACGTAAAATGGGCGGAGCTTGTTATTGTGTCGTCAGCATGCAGCCTAACGCTCTGGTTGCCATGACAACTTTTTATTGTAATTACACAGTGGAGGAAGAGTAGTTCTCTGTCTCTCTTGCACCACTCTTTGCATCTCACTCGCACAAGTCCGTTGGAAAGGTTGCTTTCTAACTGGCCTATGTATAGTTCTTTCTTTTTATTTAGTTTAAGGGATAATTTCAAAAGAGGGTTAAAAGACCTAAATTCACCTTGTTGAATAAATTGTAAAATTATACAAATAAAGACATTTTCATTTCAATTTAATTTTAATTCTCAAATAGTAATTTTGTATCTAATACATTCGCAAATGAATAAAGAATAATACTTAATATCATCGTTCATGTATTTACCCAATTGAACCTCAGAAACTGAAATCAATTGTGTTTTGATAAGTTGGACTTTCTTTATGTCCATCACTGTCACTCTCTGATGAACTTTCCAATCAAAAATCGCTGGCTTGAATGTTTTGTTGTTAGAAATGTCAGTTTGTGTGTTATTCATGCTCTTTGAGGTCTCCTTTTATTGCTGCAATCAATTTAATTTCTGTTTACATTTAGTCCATAGATTATCACAGATATCTAACTCTACCCAGATAGCTCATTCCCATGCTAAAGAGTATTAACAAGTTGTTCGTAGTGTGTCAACTGTCCGCCTTAAAGCCTGAAGAGCGGCTCTCAACTGGGCGGCGTTGCCAGATTGAACTCAATAAACTAACCATATCAATAACGAATATTACAATAATAAATTTCAGCTGATAATAATAATTGAGATTTAATAATTGTTCAATGTGGCAACGTCGCATCCTAAATTCACGGTCCTGTAGTGTGTGTTGTCTACAAACTCCTTAAACAGCGTACATGCTTTTCCTGTATACTGTGAGCCATCTGGGTAAAGTTAGTTATCTGTTATAATCTATTTGATTTTAATATTTTACTATTTCTTTGTTTAAGCTAATGAGTTTCTCTCCCTTTATATGCCCATTGAATTTAAGTTTTTTTATTTATATTATCAGAGTTTATGTTAATGCATTCTTCTATACTCTCATTATTTTTAAGTGTGTAAGTTTGAATCAGTAATTGATTGACCTAATATTTTTCTTATTTCTCTTTTTTTGAATTTGTTCAATGTAAATATTTCTGTTGGCCTTTCTAAAGTCTCAGCCCCAAGAGATTAACTTAGAGTGCTCATAATTATCACATTTTTATTCCAATTTGGCCATGTACTGCCCTACTCAGGTACATATGTCAGTCATTGTGGCTTGATTTACCTTTGCTTCAATCACAGTTTTGTACTGTTGGCTACCAGTACATGTTGTCAGACCCTTAGAGAAATCAAATTATGAATTTATAGTCACAATTAAATTTCAGAGAACTTTGCAAAGAGGGATTAAAAAATCTGCATTCGTCTTCTCTTTTCCAAGTCTATACGTTTTGACTACTACCATATTTTGTATGTAAAAATGTACTACGACAAGTGGTTGAGGTGTGAGACAAGAGGAAGAGATAACTATCAAACGAGGAGGTATACGGCAGTAGTTTTCTAACTCTTGCTTGAACAGGCAAGGGTTTATCTCACCAACAAGTTGTCTTGACACCCAAAGCGGCAATAACTCGTTCCAGATGATTGTTGATGTCACAATCAGTAATTGGCAATCGCTAAGAGACCCCATTATTAAAGATTATTAAATGGTGCTGTGAGTGGGAAAATTGCCATGAATAATGTGGTATAAATCAGTGTATGTTTTAATGGAGTTACAATGTTTTTTAGCGAGTTTGCTAAAAAAAATGTTAAGTATTATAATTGATCTTTGCTATATGTTTTGCAGTGTTCTGACAGTAAAATACATCTGATTTGTTGTACTTAAAAATATTATAGTTTTATAAATTCTATTGTGCAAAAGTTAAATCACATTCTGATGAACTACTTTTGATCAATAAATCAATACCACTGCTTGTGTATGTGTATGATTGGGTGGATGGGTCTATACCACTGCTTGTGTACTTGTATAAATGGGTGGGTGGGTCAATACCACTGCTTGTGTATGTGTATGGGCGGTGGATGGGTTTATGGGTTATGGGAGAGTGGGTTAGTATCACTGTTGGTGTATGAGTGGGAGGATAGGTTAATAACAACTGTTTGTGTATGGGTAAGAGGGTGGGTTAGTATCACCGTTCGTGTATGAGAGGGTGGGTGGGTTAATAACCTCTGTTCGTGTATGGGTGGGAGGGTGGGTTAGTATCACTGTTGAATTAAAATAACGTTAATAATTTTTTTATTGTTAAAATTATTTTAATTTAAATTCTTTTCAATAAGAACTCGAACAAGAAGTGGATGATACAGATTGTGTGAATTCACAACCATTACTCTTTACCAATAATAAAGAAATATTGTCTGTGACTTTATCACATTCTTCACCAAAAATAATATTTTCATATGACAACAGTTCATTTTTATCATTTAAATCACACAGCTCACAAGATTTGTTTTTTTAAATGCTCTTTTTTTGTTTTTACTTGTTGCTCAAAGTAAGATATTTTCCAAAGGGTCATAATATAAATTTTGGCTGACAAGAAACAATATCAGCTTGGAGCGATTTTAGAAAAAATTGAAATATCAGTATTTAGGTTTTTTATAGGATGATAAAGTATCAAGAATAGCCAAATCAACAATGTTAAATACTTTTTGCCTATTTTAACTTACAGTCTAGAAACTTGTACCCTAAATAAAAAATACCATAGTAGAAACCAACATCTGAAATGAAATTTTTAAGGACATCTTTGCAGAAGACCAGATGTGATAGAATCAGAAATACAGACGTAAGAGACCAGTTTGGGTGTAATAGGACAGTTGGAGAAAAGATCAGAATGGCAAGGTTAGGACGGTTTGGACATGTAAGAAGAATGGAGGATGGAAGAGTGGCAAAAATGTGGTTGGAAAGAGATGTTGATGGCAAGAGAAGAGATGGGAGATCACTAAAAAATGGATGGACGTCATAAAGGAAGACATAATACTTAAAAACAAGCAGCTACAACAAATTGAGGAAGACAGAATTTACATGGACAAGAGAAGATGGAAGAGGCTTGTCAGCACACCCGGGAGACTGGAGCTGCTAAACCGATGATGATGATGATTTAGGTTTTATGTAATGGAGACAATCTTGAACGTAAGGAGGATTTTTTTTACCAAAATTGGGCTCAAATCATTCATACAATAATAGAAACAGAAATGTACCAGCTTTTAAACAACACAACCTTAAGTGTTATTAAAAAGGCCCCAATTACTTAGGAGATAATAACTTGTTAGTAAATTGCCTCAACACATTAAAAATAAAGAAAACTTAAAAATATTCAAGAAAGCATTACAAAACATTCTCGGTGGATTTGGAATTATATTCCTGGAAATAATTCATAGATAGAGAATGTACTAATTAATTATTTTAACTTACATAGACAAAAAATGGAAAATGTGAAATCCAATTACTATGTTTTTTTTTTTTTACTGAAGGTGTATATAAAATTTCGTACTGTACAATGATATTAAAAAATAATTCAATAGTTAAAATCAGGATAATGTTTAATTAGTTTTAGTTAATTTTATGTGATTGTGATGCTTTTCTTGTGTATAAATGAATCAAGTTATTTTTAATTCAATGCAATACTTTGCAAATGTGCTAAATAGAATTTAATTTATATTAATAAATAGAAAACCCGCTGGAAAAAATTATTTCTACATGCCTTAACTTTTCCTGAGAATATGACTGATAAATGCTCATAATTTTACTTTCATTACAAGCCACATACTTATATCAGCGAACTGTGGTTTGAGCATCTGTTGGATTATTGTGTTGTTAATTAGTGATGTAGCCATATTTAAGTGCGACTGTGGTGGTGTTATGTATAAACCTACAGAGTGATAAAACTAGTAGCACTCCTCTGTAAATCCCCACCCCCTTAAGATGGTAAACATTGTTTACCAACATTGACCACCATAATATATTTACATACCATTTTGTACTCATACTTAATATCAAACGTATATTGTATGGCATTTCTACCAACAGTTAATATATTAATAGAGAAACTATTTATAAATAAATTTGTGTGTATGAATTATAAAAATAAATAATATGGTATGAGAAATTAAACGCAACCTTTTGATTACTTTCCTAGGAAAATGCAATTAAAAGATAATATTGTTTGACCTATCTTCATAGATAGGCTTCCACGGTCGTCACTATCACTAACAAATTCTTGGTCTTCGGGGTTCGACTGCGTCACTGGGCTATGTACAAACATTGCCGACGTTTCGACCACATTACAGTAGGCCATCCTCAGGGCGAGATGATCACTGTCACAGAACTCGACTGGCAGGTATGGGCCGGGCTCGTAGGTTATATACCCGCCTGGTGGTGGAGGGGGTGTTCTGGTAACGTCCATACCGTTCCAGTCCTTCTTGACTCCGGCCTCTTCTGGAATGTTATAGATTATTTTTGATGCGTGGGGACTGCTGGCCTCCCGTTATGCATTGTACTTTTAATTTACTTAAATTTGGTTTCCACGTATTACTTAATTCTATTTCGCTATCTTTATTAAAATTGTCAGTATGCTTTCTTATTTCTATAGTTTCTAAGATTTTTATTTCGAAATAATTATCAGAATTTACTAAAACACTAACTTTGTCAAATTCTATTGCATGATTTGTTTTAAACGAATGGTCGGCAATTGCAGAATGTTCTATATCATCATTTTTGGTGCACCTGATGTGTTCTTTTATTCTAGTTGAGACCAATCTTCCAGTTTCCTCCACGTAGCACCTGCCACAGCTACATTTGATATGGTAAACACCAGAAGTTTGTAGCGGAAATTTCTCTTTGGTTGAACGTAAAAATTGTTTTATTTTTGTAGGTGGTTTGAACACGGTTTTTATACAATGTTTATTTAAAACTCTGCTTATTTCAAAATTACTGAGTCAGGATGCAGGAAAAACTTCAACACATATCAAGGATTCTCGGCATTTCATAAATATAATAAAACACATAAAACTTGAACCTACCAACATTTTAGTAAGCTTCGACGTAGTTTCGCCTTTTACGAAGATTCCTTTAGATGATATAGTTAAAATAATACAACATTTGCTACCAGAAAATTCTTCACCATTTCAAGAAATTTCAAGCAGAAAAACTCTGCTTATTTCAAAATTACTGAGTCAGGATGCAGGAAAAACTTCAACACATATCAAGGATTCTCGGCATTTCATAAATATAATAAAACACATAAAACTTGAACCTACCAACATTTTAGTAAGCTTCGACGTAGTTTCGCCTTTTACGAAGATTCCTTTAGATGATATAGTTAAAATAATACAACATTTGCTACCAGAAAATTTAGCTAAAATTGCAGAATGATGTCTTCGTTCTACATATTTTTATTTTGATGGCAGCTTTTATGAACAGATAGAAGGGACACCTATGGGATCAGCACTATCACCGGTTGTAGCTAACCTATTCATGAAAAACTTCGAAAGTAAAGCTCTGGACTCTGCAGATTTAAAACCTAAGTTAGTTTTACGTTTTGTGGATGATACATTTGTTATTTGGCCTCATGGATACACACTCTGGAACAATTTCATCAATACATAAATTTTATCAATCCTAAAATTCAGTTTACAATGGAAATTGAATAAGACAGGATGTTACCTTTTCTCACAATTTTAGCTAAATCTTCTGGTAGCAAATGTTGTATTATTTTAACTATCTCATCTAAAGGAATCTTCGTAAAAAGCGAAACTACGTCGAAGCTTACTAAAATGTTGGTAGGTTCAAGTTTTATGTGTTTTATTATATTTATGAAATGCCGAGAATCCTTGATATGTGTTGAAGTTTTTCCTGCATCCTGACTCAGTAATTTTGAAATAAGCAGAGTTTTAAATAAACATTGTATAAAAACCGTGTTCAAACCACCTACAAAAATAAAACAATTTTTACGTTCAACCAAAGAGAAATTTCCGCTACAAACTTCTGGTGTTTACCATATCAAATGTAGCTGTGGCAGGTGCTACGTGGGGTAAACTGGAAGATTGGTCTCAACTAGAATAAAAGAACACATCAGGTGCACCAAAAATGATGATATAGAACATTCTGCAATTGCCGACCATTCGTTTAAAACAAATCATGCAATAGAATTTGACAAAGTTAGTGTTTTAGTAAATTCTGATAATTATTTCGAAATAAAAATCTTAGAAACTATAGAAATAAGAAAGCATACTGACAATTTTAATAAAGATAGCGAAATAGAATTAAGTAATACGTGGAAACCAAATTTAAGTAAATTAAAAGTACAATGCATAACGGGAGGCCAGCAGTCCCCACGCATCAAAAATAATCTATAACATTCCAGAAGAGGCCGGAGTCAAGAAGGACTGGAACGGTATGGACGTTACCAGAACACCCCCTCCACCACCAGGCGGGTATATAACCTACGAGCCCGGCCCATACCTGCCAGTCGAGTTCTGTGACAGTGATCATCTCGCCCTGAGGATGGCCTACTGTAATGTGGTCGAAACGTCGGCAATGTTTGTACATAGCCCAGTGACGCAGTCGAACCCCGAAGACCAAGAATTTGTTAGTGATAGTGACGACCGTGGAAGCCTATCTATGAAGATAGGTCAAACAATATTATCTTTTAATTGCATTTTCCTAGGAAAGTAATTAAAAGGTTGCGTTTAATTTCTCATACCGTATTATTTATTTATATAACTCACACACACACAAATTTATTTATAAATAGTTTCTCTATTAATATATTAACTGTTGGTAGAAATGCCATACAATATACGTCTAATATAGTATGAATACAAAATGGTATGTAAATATAATATGGTGGTCAATGTTGGTAAACAATGTTTACCATCTTAAGGCGGTGGTGATTTACAGAGGAGTGCTACTAGCTACTAGTTTTATCACTCGGTAGGTTTATACATAACACCACCGCAGTCGCACTTAAATATGGCTACATCACTAATTAACAACACAATAATCCAACAGATGCTCAAACCACAGTTCGCTGATATAAGGATGTGGCTTGTAATGAAAGTAAAATTATGAGCATTTATCAGTCATCTGCCCAGGAAAAGTTAAGGCATGTAGAAATAATTTTTTCCAGCGGGTTTTCTATTTATTAATATAAATTAAATTCTATTTAGCACATTTGCAAAGTATTCAATTTACAAAATATACTGCCAACTAAATATATACCAAAATGATTGAAACATTTCTTTAATAAAAGAAGGTTATATACTGTGTACTGTCATAAAATTTCATTTGATCTACGTGTCATTTTCAACATCTTCAAATTATTATTTATGATTAAAGTAATAGTTTATAACACAACACAGTTGAACACGTCCTTCCAACTTGACTTTAATGATTGTTGTCATGCTAGCTGTTTCTTTTCTCAGTAAGTCGTTGAGTATGATCATTGATTTTACTATACATAGAAGATAGTTCCATCCAATGTTAAATATTGAGGCACGGAAAATGAGAGCGACCGTGCTGCAACCTGTCGTCAATCAAGTTAAAGAGGTCGAAATTGCCTCCAGTTTCGACTGTTCGGTTGCACAAACTGTGAGCAGTAAAGAACTAATCACTCCCTCTCATTCCCCCATTCTCTCTCTCTCCTTTCTCATTAGACAAGCGTCTGGAAGTACTTGTTTACTGTCGCCGCTCCATCTGTGTCGCCGATAGGCCTTGATAGAGAGTCAAGTCAAAGTGGGATATTATTCCGTTCTGTGGTTTGTCTTGCACGGAAAGGAATCGCGATCTTTTATTTAGGCCTTAGGGGTTTGTGAATATGAAAAATGTTAGAGGACATATTTTTGTTATTTTGTCAATGTAAATAACAGTATGTTACAGATGTTTAGTTAAAACATTATGCATTATCTAAAATGATGTAAATACTGCGTATTGTAAGTTTATTGATATTTTAAGTAATTGTATATTTAGAAGTAGCAAGAAAAATGGTGGTAGTTCTAAATTGTTAAAGGCTAATTTTTTTGTTAAGTCCCTGGATAACACCAAACATTTTACATAAATTTGAGAGACGTAAAAAATTATATAACATTTCTACAAGAAGACCATATGACAGAGTTTTTCAAAATTATTTTGCAAAATATACTAATGAATTAAATAATGTGATCAATTTTACAAAAAAAATTATTCAAGATTATTAGAAAACTGTAAAGGTGATGTATCTGAGCAGTGAAAGGTAATAAATAACTTAACAAGTGGTTCCTCAAAGAAAATAGTTGAGCTAATTGAATTGCCAAATGGCGAAGTTACGCGTGAGCCTTCCGTCATACAATCCAGTCTAGCCGTCCAGACGTTGTACATTCCAATACCCTTCCACCTTTACTTACTTAAAATCAACATTCATTCTTCATAACTCCAACAGATTTAGATGAAATTAAGAGTATTGTTAAGTTTTTAAAAAATTAAAAATTAACTGGCTCTGACCAAATTAATGTACATTTACTGAAAAATATAATTGATGAGATTACCAGTTTTAGTTCACTTAATAAACAGTAGTTTTATAAAAGGCATTTTTCCTGAGAGGCTGAAGATAAGTTCAGTGGTACCTATTTTGAAGGACAATAACTCTTTAAAACTAGATAACATAAGACCAATCAGCTTGTTATCTGTATTCTCTAAGGTTTTTGAAAAAAAAAAAAAAAAAATGATTAAAAGACTCCATAGGTAGTTATTTATATGAGTTAAATTTTCTTAATCTACGTCAATTCGGTTTTATCAAAGGAAAGTCAACTGAGGATGCGTTATTAGTAGTATCAGAAATAATTTATAACAGTTTAATTATTCATTAACTTATCATCTGTCATATAGTTCACATTTAATACTAGAATTAACCTTTATATTATTGAAATCATTATTCATTTTATATCAACTAATTAAAGCTTCTTGTCAATATTACATTGTACAGTATAATATTATTGTTGTATTTTTAATTATAAATGAATATTACTTTTGTTTAAAAGTAAATTGAACTATTTGTCATACATACCACAATATTAAAATCTGCTTCCTTGGCACGCCGTGGACAGTGAAATGTGTGTACCGAAAGTTTTAATATTCGTTGTTTTCCTCGTGTGTGAACTGTGTTTGTTAAGTTTTAATTAATTTGTGACGCGTCCCACTTGGACTTATTTATGTTCTTTAACCTGAAGATGCCGTTTATATAGTTTTGTTAGTTCTTGGCATTGTTTGTTCTGTTATAATTAAAAACGCCACAGAGTGCGGCTTTAGTTAATTTTGTTATTATTTAGACTCTGTAGTTACTTTAAATTAATTATTTCTTATGTTATTGCTGGTCACGCTACTTGTGAAATTTTACCAGTGTAATTCCAGAGTGTCTTTACCAGAGAAATTTAAAATATAAATAAATTGCAGTTTATCCATACTTTCACATCTAGTAAAATAATAGAAACGTGTATGAAAAACAGATATGATAACTTTAATTATATTCGCCTTAGACATACTTTTTACAATGGTCTGATTCAATCAATGTTATAGAACGGAATTTTTGAAAGGGGGACATAAACAAAATTTACAATAATTTCAACCTGATTAAAATAATGAAAATTGAATCTAAATAATCAGTAGTCTAGTTATATTCTGTCACGATAATATTTCCTAACCAATTTCAATTGACATTGAGATTGTTTTTCTCAAGAAGTAATAAGAGTCACAACTCTTCATGATTCCGAAAAAAATGAAAACTGACCATTCACCAAACAATGAAATATTTTACAAACAATCATGCAATTACTTGGAACCAAATAATATGTTAATGTTACAGACAGTAATAGTAAAACAGACGTTTATAATAAAATGAAAAATAATGTATTTTAAATTAAATGCCTATACATAGATTGTCTGAATCAGGCCATAAGATGAAAGCTATTTTTATCTTGTATAGAAGTAAATTAGTGGTTTGTTATGATTTTTTCTAACCCTATCATGAAATTTGAATCTCACCTGGGTTTTATATTTTGCCCAGTATTATTCTATATAAATATCATAGGCGTATTTCAATATCTATTTTGTCAAAGAAATAAATAATGTCACTTCTTTATATTTCACTATATTCCTGGAATATTTGCAGATTAATTTCATAATTGATGGGAGTCATTAATTGTATTTGAAAACATTAAATTTTTTAATCAATTACCGAATATGAAAAAATTAATGATTGAGTACAACAGTCGATTTAATCACCTAATCGATGGTTAAAATGCAATAAATAAAGATTATTCAGATGGGCTATATAATATGAAAATGTTTACTAAATCAGCAGTAATTATCGCCAACATTGCCGATAAGTTAGCGGTCTATTCAAGTGTGTCTATTTACAAATACACGGTGTGTTAATCATATAAATCAATATGGTGTTTTAATTTATTCAGTTATAAATATTTCTTTATTCAATATGAATGTCACACTGAGTTTTACTGTAATAGTATCAACACAGTATTCTTTATTATTCGAAAGAGATGCAAGCAAATATAAAAACAGAGAACCCGGATAAACGTTGGCAATATGGAATAACGTAAACAATTATCTAAGCAGGATGTTGTTTGTGTGCGTGACCTGAGGAAGGAGAGGGCGGGGCGGCTGTCTGGAGAATGGGAGAGTGGGTTAAGTGGAGGGAAGTGAGAGAGAGACAGAAGAGCGTGTGAGAGAGAGAGGAAATAGGGCTATGCGCAGCGCAGCGTGGGGCCTCAAAACAGTTTTGGGGCCTCGCCACAACTCTCCCATATGGATGGAGTATCTCTTTATATAGTAAAATCAATGGTATGATCAAATCAATGTATATATCAAAAAGAAAATTTGTTGTTTAGGACCTCTCCTGGAGATGTCATGAATGATTTATTTAACCATTAAATAGTGTGTTATTCTATATATCTTGTGCCCCAAGAAGTTAGTTTTTGCAAATTTTATTTTATTTCAAATATTTTATTAAAAGTCAGAATAAAACATCATAAAAAGTGTATTTAAATCACATATTTGTTCTTTTAATGCAATATTTAGTCCAACAAACGCTCATATAACAAATAAACATGAAATGTAAAGTTAATGGGCATTGTATAACATAAATATCATGCAATGAATGTGATCAACATTTTAGGTTAGTACAGTAAATCATAATAAAAAAATACGCCCAAAATATTAAACGCGTTTTTAACAGCTGGTCGAATGAAGAACGCTTATGCAACAGCTGATGTTTTGAAATGGCATGTTTAACACAAGGACTGCCAAGGTTATGTATGGATACTCTGAAAGAGCTCTGTTGGCATTAGTTTTATTTACTGTGGGTTTTAAATCCACTCCGCTAGAGCGCATATGTGTCAAAATAACTCAATATATACGGTTAACCTATTGCATAAAGCAAATGTTCGTGAATACCTTCCAGAGTCACATCGGATCCTGCAACATGTGTGTGATTACCGCAGCAGGCCCGGCCTGCGCCTGCTGCTTTCGTGACATGATTCCTTGGGT